>JBBPBX010110189.1:0-10908 GCA_038048925.1 Garcialebias charrua | reverse complement strand
TCATCTTCCACAGTTGTCCTGTGCACATTTAAACTTTCCTGTTTATTTCAAATAGTGAAAAGTTTAGAATAACGAATACAGAACATCTTTTATTTTGATTTTCACTGAAAATCCAGATAAAAGATGGCAGGCACAGAGGGTGAGACCCCTGACACCTCTGATACAGGGCAGCCTGTGCCACCTCAAGGCCACGACCCGACCAAAGCAGATTGGATCGAATGTGCCTTATTTTCACTCACAGGGCCCATCACAAACTACCATGAAGAGACACAGTTGATGGAGGAAGCAGATGTGGACAGTGCATTAAAAACTGTAACAGCTGGAACCACAACGGCTGAAAAGAAAGCAGACAGAGATAAACGTTTGGCTAAATTAAGCCTTCTGTTAAAGGCCAAGCTAGACTTTGAAACTGCTGTACGCCGGGCTGTCTCTACATCATGTTTAACAGCACAAATGGAGGTTGCCGCTTTACAGCAGGAGGTAAAGAGTTTAACACAGTCGAGTATTGGCAGCGCTGAACAAACGCGTAGTCTCTACGAAGAATGCAGAGTGTTAAAAAGGGATTTTGACCAATCACAAGATGATTTGGAAAAATGTGTGGTGGAGAAGGATACGTATTACCATCAATACAAGTCGCTTCAGGCGGATTGTGGGGAGGCACGAGACGCGCTGGAAAAATGCACGGACACCCTGGAATCATTATCACTACGGTACACAAGGCTGCAAGAAGATTATAGAAAATCACAAGAACAGCACATGATGTTACAACGTGAAAATGATGGGTTAAAAGTCCAACTGAATAGTTGTCAAATAGAGCGTGCATCAGCAATGAACAAACTCTTTGAAGAAGAGAGAAAATGTTTGGGTCTCATGAGTAAACACCTTGAGAACTCACCGCCTCCGCTGCCCCCTCCCATACCTGATGACCTACTCCCTCCTCCACCGCCCCCGCCCATGCCAGATGCACTACTCCCTCCAACACCACCGCGCCGTCCCTTGGGGCCTCTAAAACCGACAATCCCACCGGATGCGCCGGTGGGTGGATCTGATAATAACCCACAAATACCTCTATCAATGGCTGAACTACGGAATATGGCGAAAAGCATTCAAACCTTCGCCCCTGGCCCAATGGGCTCACACGAAACCAAGATCTATCTCGAGGACCTTGATTTCCAGCTTCAACGCTTCCCAGAAGCTACAGATGATGATAGAATCTGTCTGTTAAGGTTAACATCGGACAGGACGGTGCATGCTTTTATGAAGCGTCAACGAGAAGCAGTGATGAAAGACTACAGTCTTCTCTGTGCTGCGCTGATAAGGGAGTTTTCTCCTTGCACGGGGCCCGATGGCATCATAACAGCAGCTAACATCAAGCAAGGTAGGAATGAACACCCAAGGTCATATTATGACCGAATATTCCGTGCCTATTTCGGGGACAGATGCGAACCTGAAATGGAGGAGGAGGTAGGGTTTAAGTATATTTTCAGCCAAAACCTCTGCCCTGACATAAGAGAGAAAGTACATGTCAGCGCAAACTATAAACGGAGGTCCATCGAAGACATAAGAGAGTGCGCGATAGATGTTTTTACAGGTCGCTCACCAAACAAGACACCCTTTGAAGTGTGTCCTGGTGAAAAGGTCAAATACCAATCGCTAGACCTTGAAGGAGCAAGAGCGCCAGCTCACTCTTTTAAGGAAGCCGAGAATAAGCAATATTTCCAACCTGACAGACCGCAAAATGAAGGTGTCCGCTGGAACAAAGACCAAAAGGGGTCCAGAGACCCTAAGTGGTACAGGCCGCATCAAGAGGAAGAACCCCATCATCAAAAAAGGGGGGCTTTCCAAAAGAAAAAGAAATATGGGTCCCAAGGTGACTCATATGGAAGAGGGCGGTCCCAGAGGGGACCCCCGAGCAATGCGCCAGATCCTGCACCTCAAACTGAACAGTCTGGGGCGAGGAAAAACCCACAGAAGTTCCAGAAAAAAGGCCCTAAACCTCTGTCTTCAGAAGAGATGGAGAACATACGTCGGTTGTTAGAAAGTTTGAAAAAAACAAACAAGGAAAACAAACCTGGTGTGATGTGTAGCACTATCATTGATAGTGACTCAGAACACACAAATAACAGCAATGCCACGATTGCTGACAGTCACCAAGATACTGATGGTCAGGATGCTGACAATCAGGGTATAGACAGTCAACAAGATGTTGACTGTAAACATGACGTCATTGTTACAGAGTCCGAGAGCCCCTCATCAGAAAAAGGGGGGGAAAGCGCACTCACCAAAGACAATGACTCGTCACAGACCGATCACTCAGACCCATGTGTGACTGCACTACCAGTACAGGTGAATGAAATTCACACAGACAATGGTAGACGTAACACACGTCGGAAAAAACCTGATAGGTTCCTGTGTAACATTATCAGGAAGGGGCCCGCTAAGAAGGCTTACCTGTCAATCACTTTAGAAGGGGTCCTCACAGAAGAGGCCCTCCTGGATGGTGGGGCTGACATAACCATTATGTCTCCCACACTGTTGAAGGAGCTAAGGATAGCCGCTAGCGGGGTTGACAGGGAAATACCCCTCAAAGAATGTGCTGTAGTACTACAGGGACTCTCAGAGACGAGTACAACCCTTACAGCTATAGCCATGGTTCATATGCAGATTGGTGAAATGACGCTATACCACCCGGTACACGTGTCCACCATTGACTCATTCCCATTTTTGGTTGGCCAAGACTTTATAAACCGCTTCGACGCGATTATAGATTATGGTGATCAAACAATGTGGACCAGAGTGAGCCAACCACTGCCAATCGATATGCCTACACAAGGTGACACTGACTGTCTAACAGCAGGTACCGCGGAAGGCACAACGGGTTCCTCCAACGAGAGCACAATCCCGGTAAGTGAACCTTCAGCAACAGGTGAGGCAGAAAAGGCCCAACAAGAGAGCCTCCTCTGCGAGCTGAAACAGTCAGCACTCACTGAACACTACCTACCGCAGGTAGTCAAAGGTGTTGAGATCCAAGGATCCCACACCGATGATGCTGTTTTGTCTCCTTGGACGGAGAAATCAGCGATCAGCCAAGCTTTCTATGGAACCTTGGTTAAAAAACAGTTGGGTCTAGAAATGAACAAAAAGGCTTTCCGCTTTTCGTTGGACCCCAACGATAAACAGGTAATGACCGCAAAAGGGATCATTGACCTGAAACTGATCTGGAACCAACGAGAACTGGATCACCCGTTCCTCGTGGTCCCGAACTTACCACATGCAACCTACATAGGCTCCGACATTTTGGTAAGGTTAGGTGTCCGAGTGGACATCAACAACAATGTACTGTGGTCACTAGACACAGCCACAAAGGACTCTCCTGTGCTAACATCAGAGAACCTTAAGGCTGGACAGACCATTCCAGAGGTCTGTCAGATTGCTAACAGCCATAACACTGCGGTACCACCTCAGGTTATGAACAAGCCGGTGATGTGTCACATCATGAAAGGACAAGCTATTAGCACAAAACAGGCATACTTTCAACCATCTCCTATGTTTTTCAACTTAGGACTGTCCATGGAGGCCACATGCCAAGTGACCCTCGACTGCAGAACCACGACTGTTGCTGTGTGCAACACAAGCACAGAAGAGGTACTGATCCCAAAAAACACACAGCTAGGATGGTTGATCTCCACTGATTTTCATGATTTTGAGCTAAGCATTCCATTTCTGGGAGGACTCCCAGAGAACTTGATCCCATATCAACACACGGGGCAAGTCTTGTTCACGAAACCAACACAGGCCATAGCTCTTTTCTCCCCCACTGAGTCCGACCAGGACACTGTCCGCAGGTTCGGTTTCAACAAAGGAGACAGTCTATGCCCCCAAACTTACAGTGCACTACCTGTTGACAGGTTTTACGACACTGAAGGGGACTCACTGGAGCTCCCCAAAGAACAAGAACCCCTCTCAGTTGCTTCACAGATTGACCAGGTGGTCGCCCAAGCCGACGCCCTGAAAACTGATGAAGAAAGGGACAAACTTCGCAAAGTTCTTCTAAAATATGAGAAATCATTCTCAACTGACTCGATGGATTGTGGGTTGACCACGCTCCACACAGTGAGCATCCCAACCCCGCCTAATGCTCCCCCTGCATTTGTCAGACAGTACAAGATTCCTCTGGCAGCACATCAACCTGTCAGAGAAATCATTAATGACCTGTTAGAAAAAGGTATCATCCGATACTGTAACAGCACTTACTCTGCGCCTTTATGGCCGGTGTTAAAACCTAATGGTAAGTGGAGACTCACTATAGACTACAGAAAGCTAAACAAACAAGTTCCCTTATCCAGATGGCCTATGACGCAACTCCAACAGGAACTGCCCAAGGTCACCAATGGTAAGTACTTCTCGACTCTCGACGTCGCCTCTGGTTTTTGGACCATCCCTGTGCGCGCCGAGGACCAGTACAAACTAGCTTTCACTTTTGGTGGCCGTCAGTACACCTTTAACAGGTGTCCCTTTGGCTACGCTAACTCACCTGCAGAGTTCAACATTTTCTTGAACAAAGCATGTCCAGACGCCCACGAGCGTGGGACACTGATCTACGTGGACGATGTCCTTTTGAGACAGCCAACACTGGACTCACATTTGGCTGAGATCGACCACGTTCTGAATCAGCTGACAACTGCTGGTGCTAAAATATCACTGTCAAAATGCCAATGGTGCAGAACCAAAGTGGACTACGTTGGCCTACTTGTAGGTCCTGACGGAGTACAACCACAGCTGACTCGCACCCAAGGCCTCGACAATCTCAAAGTCCCCACCAATCTCAAAGAACTACAAAGTTTTCTGGGCGTGTGTAACTACTCGAACCAGTTCATCGAAAACTATGCGGACCTTGCGAAACCACTGACTGAACTCCTTAAAAAAGACGTACCATTTGTTTGGACTGACAAACAGCAACAGGCAATGGACGCTCTTATAAACAGGATCAAGTCAGCCCCTTGTTTAGTCTACCCAGACTACAACAAAGAGTTTTACTTGGAAGTGGGCTTCTCAGCTCATTGCATAAGTGCAGGTCTGTACCAGATACACGACAGAGACAAACGTGTAGTAGCCTATGCCAGCAAAACGATGGCAGGCCCCGAGTTGAGATTCTCAGACTGTGAGAAAGCTTTACTGACCACAGTGTGGGCAGTTAAACATTTCTCCAGCTACATTGGTGGACAGAAAATCATTGTGGAAACACAACACCAGCCAGTGACTTTTCTTAACAGTGAACGCATCAGAGATGGTGTGGTGACAAACTCACGTGTTGCAACGTGGCTCATGGCGCTTCAAAGTTTTAACCTAGACATACGTTATGGTCAAAACAAGAAGTCACATCTGGGGACGGACTTGGCAATCTGCCAGAAGTGTACACAAGATGTACCAGCCACCCAGCCGCCGGTTGAGGTGAAACCCCCAGTAACTGAAGACCCGAATCACCACTTCTTTGATGACAATATCTGCAAAGATATGACAACATTGTACGTGGATGGATCTTCATTCCTCCGCGACAAGATCTGCAGAGCAGGTGTTGGAGGGGTCCTCCTCCAAGACCAAGAGCAGATAACTTTCAGCTACAAATTAGGATCTCAGACTTCTCAGTACGCTGAGATTGCAGGAATCCTAATAGCTCTCCAGATGGTAGTAGAACGCTCCATCAAGACGCTAGTCATCTGCACTGACTCTAACTATGCTCGTTTGAGTTTCGCTTGTCACCTCGCTGTGTGGAAACAGAACGGTTTCCTAACAAGCGACAGAAAAGTGGTCAAACACAAAGAGCTTTTCATAGCGTGTGATCACTTGGTGACATCACATGACTTACAGATCTACTGGAAGAAAGTTCCGGGGCATTCTAGAGTCCCAGGCGATGACAAGCATTACAATGACATTGCAGATTCCTTAGCCAAAGAAGGAGCCGACGAAGGTCCTCTATGGTCCTTCGACCCCTCCTGGTTAATCAAGACTCTGTCAATACAACCTACGGTCAGGGTTATGGCAGTCACACGTGCCCAGGCCGCAGCCAGACCTGCTGACAACGCAGTCTCTGTACGACCTGCACTGACTGACCCAGACATCATCCAACTACAGAAGTCGGATCCTGCTATCAACTCCATGATACTGTACCTGACCGATCCGAACAAAAATAGTCCGTCTAAAGACGACCTGGATTCCGATCCAGACCTTAAGGTCCTCTATCAGCTGCGCAAACAGCTAAAACTAATCAAGGGCATCTTAACTTTTGCTCATGGACCAACGTCCTCACCTGTGTTCGTGGTTCCCCATGACCAAAGGGGGGTGATGTTAGTTCATGCCCATGATCTCCCGTCCGCAGGACACAAAGGAGATAAAGCCACGCTGACGGCATTAAAACAAATTGCCTATTGGCCTGGAATGAAAAAGGATGTCAAGGACTACATTGAAGGGTGCGTGGTCTGTGGCCAGTTTCAGCCAACCAGACCACTTCACAGAGCACCACTGCAAAGCAGAGGCATTGCATTCCCATGGTCTGACCTCCAGATCGACTGGGTTGGACCACTCACTAAGAGCTCTAGAGGAAATAAATATTTTCTCACGGTAACCTGTGCATTCACCAAATGGGTAGAATGCCTACCAGCTCCTAACGACACAGCACAAACCACTGCTATGTTGTTAATGAATCATATATTCTCAAGGTTTGGACTTCCCCTTAGGGTGAACTCAGACCAAGGTACACACTTCACAGGTGAAGTGATGAAAGAACTGTGGAAGACGCTAGGCGTCAAGGCCAACTTTCATGTCGGCTACCACCCACAGGCTTCAGGCCAAGTAGAAAGAGCAAACAGAACTGTGGTGAGTATTTTGAAGAAATACGTGGCTGCAAACCACAAGGACTGGGACGTGAAACTCCCTCTGGTCCTCATGGCCATAAGAGCCACTCCACACACATCAACTGGCATCTCTCCCTTCGAGATGATGACCGGTCGACAAATGACTCTCCC
The DNA here is from genome assembly GCA_038048925.1 of Garcialebias charrua. Lineage (NCBI taxonomy): Eukaryota > Metazoa > Chordata > Actinopteri > Cyprinodontiformes > Rivulidae > Garcialebias > Garcialebias charrua. The sequence continues at coordinate 3,886 of JBBPBX010110189.1, read as the reverse complement.
TCTACACCTGTTGTACCAACCAGGCGACGCCGCCATGGCGACAGCCTACACCACACAACAATACATGAAAGATTTGAATGTACACCTCAGAAACACTTTTGCTTTCGCCCAGAAAAACCTGGAAAAATCCGCTGAAGGACGTAAGGCGTACTACGACCAGAAGGCCTCTCACAATGAACTCCAAGTGGGAGACAGAGTCTGGTACTATACGTTCGCCCCAGCAACCGGGAAAGGAGGGTCCGAGACCGGAACTCTCGCCCGCAAACTAATGCCCAGGTGGACTGGACCTCATCTGATAACAGACAAAGTGTCCTCAGTCGTCTACGAAATCAAAATCAGCAAAGGCCGCAAAGAGCCAATTGCTAAATGGGTACATCGAAATCAGATCAAACCTTACAAGGCGTTCAATGACTCCACAAAAGACAAAGATCTCACAAACTCACCGACTTCATGGGATAATAAGGTCGTCCAAACACAAGTTAGTAAATAAACTAATCAGGTTTAAACTACCGTATTTCCCACCCTATAAGTCGCATTGTCCAATTTGAACTTAGAAACGCTAAGCCTAAAACCCACAACAAAAAACTAACCTTAACAACCGTTTAAATCCACGAGATTTAATTTGACCTCGGTCATAAAGTTGAGACCTGTTTTTCTTGTGTGTTGCACTTTGGAATCTGACGACAAGAGTGTGTCGAAGCAGTGAAACGTTGTTTCCGTGTTGTTTAGTCATTACTGTTGTCATTAGTTGAGATTTTGTTTGGTTCTGAACACTCCCAGCCAACAAGGTTTTGTATTAACATTGGTTAATGAATGATATGGATTTAACTATGCCAACATGCAGTTCGTTTTGTTAAATCTCAATCGTCGAAGAGTCAATGTAGTTTAAAGCTACTCAAGGTACAATAAACTACACTGGTCTCACAATTTCTAAATTGAACCGATTCGATCGTTTCTATTCTAGATTATCTATTCATTTTGATGAGTCTCGCCATAGACTTCAAAATTTATTAGGAATACCAAATCCTACGTCGTTCGTCTAAAAGACAACAGACATTTAGATCAAACTATATTTCATTTTATTTTAGTTTAACCTAAACTAAGTAATGAATGGAGGAATAGTTTGGAATTAGAGGCCTTCGTTACAGAAGCCCTCCAAAATTCTATAGGTACAGATCCCTATACCTAATTTATAGATTTGATCCACCCCTTAATTGGTAATTGTAGCTGATCTAAACCATGATAGCTTACATACCAGGTGCATATAGGTAAGGCTTAATGTAAAATCCCAATCATAAGCCCACCTTAAAAACCACATAAATGCATGACACATAGAACCAGAGTGGCACGGACTGGAAACCAACCAGCCTCCAACCATCGATGTGGGGACCTGCAGCTCCAACGCTTGGTCTTCAACCTTCATCCAAGGGTCGCCTCCTCTGCGTCAATCGAGGGATCCCCTCTACATGCTGATTATGAAAACAATTGTTGCTGATCAATCAACAAAACTAATCGTTGTGGATTTACTGCTGTGGAATTACCGCTGTGGATTATAAGACTTTGCTTTCCAAGGGATCACAGACTTTGTTTTCCAAGAGTTAACAGACTTTGTTTTCCAAAGGATTAAAAGCTTTTCGCAATGGGATTACCTACGAACAGTATGGAATTTCCAAAAACTTTATGGGATTATAATTTTTGATTTTTTTTTTCCACTTGCTGGATTACTTCAAGATCAAAGACAGTTCAAGGTTTCCTTTCGTGTTGGACCCCATCCCCAAGGACTGGCGATGGCTTCCAAAAGGGGGGAGATGTAGTGGACCTACCCAGGGTCAAATTAAGGTTTTTGAACTGTCCAGTGATGACCTTTACTGACCTCTCAGTAAAGCAAGACATTTACTACAAAATTATTCATTTAGCTATAATCTGATAACATAGTCACCAATAAGAGACTATTTCTATCTTTGATTTTAGGCTGATGTGATCAAATGAATAATTTTATTTGTAAGAGCATCAGTACATTTTAATGTCAGATAAATCAAATACTCTGCTTAATTCAAAATGTTGTACATGGAGGATTTCTCCTCTCCTCTCGAACTTGCATGTGAAGATAAAAGGAACACTTTATCTCATTCATTTTAGCTTGAGCTCAGGACAATCTAGACATCCAGAGACTTTTGTTTTTGTCCTATTTAATAATCAAGCTATTATCATTAATAGGTCCCATATGTAATGCTTAATGACGTTGTTTTAATCAAACCAACAGTATTTTGTTAAAGTGTTAAAGCAAAGGAATCAGTTTTATGATAAAATGCTGACATCTGAAACTAACACTTTATCTTTCTGACAAACTAATCTTTTGACCCCCTTTCAACATGTTGATGTCATCCTCACATCAACTTATGATGCCATTCGGCCAATCAGAAAGAACACATTTTCTGGGTCACGTCTCAGTTAAAACCTTCACATTTTACTTTCTCAAAGAAGTCTGCTGGAGTAAGCCTCAAACTATGGTCTTCTCCAAAGAACTGATGATCGTCTGGTCAACACGCTAATGACCATGTCATTCAGTTAAAGACTTATAACATGCCAAGTTATAAGCCATCTTCAACAGCTGAAAAGCTCTCTTTTATTGACATTCCTTTAAGGAACGTCTTATCTTGAACAACAGCACCAGGAGCTGCCGTTACTTCGGTTCGAGTCAAGGCGCACGTCTGGAGACGCTGAGAATGGTAAACGAACTGACCAAACTGGACCGAGGGAGACTGACCATCTTCACGAGGTAACAAGTCGTCAAATGCTTTGCCAAGGGTACCAACGTGTAGCTTTAATCGGCCGGAGAACTGCCATGTTTCTGGTTAAAACACATCAAGATAACTCCCTGACTCTTAACTTTTCTTCCTCCATAAATTTCTCCTCCTAAATCTTTCCCTCTCTATCTAAGCTGGAAACTATTTTAAGCTGAAATGCCCACAGACTAAATATGTTAACATCCAATATTTATGTCTGTTGTGTTAAATTTAAGTGTGCTGACGTATTTGAATTGAAAGAAAGTGAAATCATGTCAATCAAGTGTAATGGTGTTAATTTAGTTGATTTATTTTAAATAAATGATAGTGTCTCTTTGACATATCAAACTAAGTTAACGTCTTTGTCACTTAATGGCTTTGTGTATTTATCCATCATAAAGATCACAGAAATATTGGGTAAACTGAAAAAGAACAGAATCCGTGAATTTACTATTCAATCTGAATAAGTAGATTAATTAAGATAAAAAGGAGATCAGTATTAATATTGCCCTCCTCATAATTCTTACAACAGTAATAACATCTAAGATATGAACTAAGAAAAACATCCAACTAGAAATACACTAAGCCCTAGAGTAATAGAAAAACGTCATTACAAACAGCAGCACGAACATGAGTCTTTATGAGCAGATGGTCACAGATGAACACAGCAACAAGAAACAGATCAGCATCAGCATGATGTGATATTTCACAGTGATTATTCTTATTATTTATTTATTCATGAGTCTAACAGCCTCAGGGTAGAAGCTGTTCCTCAGTCTAGTGGTTCTACATTTGATGCTCCTCAACCTCCGTCCTGAGGGGAGTGGGGCAAAGAGTGTGTGTGCTGGGTGAGTGGGGTCTTTCATGATGCAGGTGGCTCTTTTCCTGCATCTGGAGGTGTAAATGTCTGTGATGGTGGGGAGACTGACTCCAACAGACTTCTGTGCAGCCTTCACCACTCTCACAGTGTGATTTGATTTAGTATTTTATTTCTTTATTTATGTTTTGTGTTTTTCTTTTGATGCTTAATTAATTTTCAGTATTTTTATTATTTTCCATTAAAGCTGCTATATGTAACTTTTCTAACAATATATTTTTAA
>JBBPBX010110188.1:0-10908 GCA_038048925.1 Garcialebias charrua | reverse complement strand
GCAGTATCAATTGTTTACAAGAATTTGTTAAAATATTTGGTCCATTAAAGAGCTCAGATGTTCACTAGTATTATTTGCAGTTTTTTATTGTGATAATATATTTATACAAATGTTAACTGCATGTGAACACAAATACATGACCAGTATCAGAAAGTTCATTCTCAATAGTCCAGGTATCAAATCCGCTCATTCTCAATCAGTTCATCTGGACAGTTTCTTTTTAGTAGACGTTTCTACTAAAAAGAAACTGTCCAGATGAACTGATTGAGAATGAGCGGACATGACCAGTATCTTTTTAGAAGAACTCTCTACTGTGACTTCAGCAACCTGAAGGTCATCTCTACCTCCACCTGACTGAGCAAAGGTAAACATTAAATGACTTGTTGAGGAGTCAGATGAGGAGAGTTTGGGTATCCTTTGACGAGCCAGTCCAACAGCAGGTATGTTCCTCACAGACTGCAAAAAAAGAACATGCCAATATTTAGTGTTCAACTTTTTATTTGTTTAAAGGCATGGTTCAAACAAATTTTATTTTAAATAAAACTACAGTAATTATGTCTACTGATTACTTAGATACTAAATACAATATAGTAAATTTTAGCCTTACATGTTGGCAACATTTAACTATTTGTTTAAAGACATGGTTCAAATAAACATTTTTTTAAATAAAACTTTACAGTAATTATGTCTACTGATTACTTAGCTGTAATAGTTGTAAAACTAAATACAATATAGTAAATGTTAGCCTTACATTTTGGCAACATTTAACTCCATTTGTTTAAAGACATGGTTCAAACAAACGTTTTTTTTAAATAAAACTTTACAGCTAAGTATGTCTACTGATTACTTAGATACTAAATACAATATAGTAAATTTTAGCCTTACATTTTGGCAACATTTAACTATTTGTTTAAAGGCATGGTTCAAATAAACATTTTTTTAAATAAAACTTTACAGCTAAGCATCTCTACTTTGAGATACTTAGCTGTAATAGTTGTAATACTAAATACAATATAGTAAATATTAGCCTTACTTTTGGCAACAGATGAGCCCTTTGATAGAGGTCTGAGTGGCGCAGGACATTGGCATCATGCCTGGCATCTTGCAACTGATGCTCCAGAAACAGGAAAACAGAGGAAGAATAGTAATTAATAACAAATACAGACAGTATCACGCAGACAGGTAGAAAAAGAAAGGACAAAAAGTTTATTAGCATACAGCGTTTTTATTATCTTACCAACAGTTGTCCACGACAGCTTGGAGGACAGAGGACGGCCAGCGCTCTCATCCTGTGAATAAAAAAACTAAAAGCACGTGCTGCTTCACCTGTAGTTCAATCAGGGAGTGCAGTAAAAAACTCAGTCGCTGTCATTACAATCTGGTGCGGGTCCATTTTTGACGTCTTGTTTACTTTCGTCCCGGAAGTAGCTTCTTCTTCTGTGGTTTTAACGGAAGTAACTTCTTCGGTGTTTTTTTTAAGGGGAGTGTACCACTCTGCGCATGTCAGAACTTCTGATCAGAATAAAAGCCTGCTGCATGTAAACACTCGTCATGAACGGATTGTGCCCATGTAAACGGTGCTATCTAATTATGCGATCAGAACACATTTCAATCCGGTCACAAAATTTTGTCCATGTAAACACAGCTAGTGTTACATACCCCACCTAAAATACTGTAGTATAAATTGGATTTAAATTTGATTGTAATTAAAAAAATAAAAGTCAGTGGGAATGCAGCACAGGAGCTTCTGATCCACGTGTTCAAAAACATCTGTTTTAGGATCTAAAGGGAAACATACCATAGATTGTTTGGAAGCCACTTGTGAAAGTAGCTTGGGAAATTCTCTAAATTAAAAACAAAAACAGTTTGTCTTTTTGAGTATGATTTTTTTGTTTCCTTCCTCCACTGCAGCTTCAAGTATCAACCACACAGGCCCTCTCTAATTTGTATTAAAGGTATTGTGACATGATTTTGTAAATTTGAATATTTGTCAGAACATATATATCTTATATCATTGAGCTCTGGTCGTTTTTGCATAATAAATTATAAATATATTAAATTTTTATTCCAAGTTATGGTAGTTGTTTTCTCTGGGATACGCCCCTAAAAATCTGCGCATTTCCGCAAAATGTCATCTTAACGTGACAACGGGAAGGCACGCTCCAACGTGCATTTAAATAATAATGGCGGAGCATGTCCTATCGCGTCTGAGATATCATTTTGAGACAGTAAATCTTCCAAAACTCGCATTAATAAACCCTCCCTGAATAAAAAAATTACAGATGTTACCTGATGGCGCAGACATAATTTAAAAATACATCATTAGCAACGTGTTTGCTCCGGGCACTCGGCTAATGTTTGTTAGCTGCTATGTCGGCTTATTACCGGTTGCGTCAGCGATATATCATTTTAAGACAGTAAATCATCCAAAACTCTCATTAATATCCCTCCCCGAATAAAAAGAATTACCTGATCGGCAGACATAATTTAAAAATACATCATTAGCAACGTGTTTGCTCCGGGCACTCGGCTAATGTTTGTTAGCTGCTATGTCGGCTTATTACCGGTTGCGTCAGCGATATATCATTTTAAGACAGTAAATCATCCAAAACTCTCATTAATATCCCTCCCCGAATAAAAAGAATTACCTGATCGGCAGACATAATTTAAAAATACATCATTAGCAACGTGTTTGCTCCGGACACTCGGCTAATGTTTGTTAGCTGCTATGTCGGCTTATTACCAGTCGCGTCAGCGATATATCATTTTAAGACAGTAAATCATCCAAAACTCTCATTAATATCCCTCCCCGAATAGAAGGAAACTACAGATGTTACCTGATGGCGCAGACATAATTTAAAAATACATCATTAGCAACGTGGCCTGTACCGCGGCTATTGTGTTAGCTATCTGATTCGACTAGCTTGTTAGCAGCGAACAAACATAATCTGCCGTGATAATTGGCTTTATACACTCAAAGTGTATAAAGTAAAACAACATGAACTCACGTAAAATAAATAGTTTATAATCTAAAACACTACACACCTCCGATTATGTTTACACAAAGACTTACTCATCTCCTGGACAGTCTTCCGATGGTCCCTGCGTTGTTTCGACATGGTAGCTCCTGTGGGACTTTCTTCTGTAGATTTTCTTTTAAAAATAGTAGGAATAGCATCCGGTTTTAAAAGTCTTCTGAATCTTAATGGTAATCCTAAAGATTCTTTTATACCAGGTGCTGAAAACAATCGGCAGTGAAATGCTCGCTGCAGACATAGGACTCCTGGAACCCACCGGTCGTTGTCTGGTCCATTCTTGACAAAGTTTGTCATCTTTTGGAAATTTGTGAAGGCTCACTTGTTCACTGCTGATATTAGAACACACAAATGCACTACAACGTGACGGCATTTTTCAAGTTACACAAACAAGAGGCGATCTTTCAGGAAATGAATCCGTATGGCAAGCAGTTAACACACCAAACAAACGGGCAAGGCTCTGCCTTCTCCCTGTTTAGACGTTGATGACTGGCGACGACGACTGGTGATGACGTATTGCGGAAATGCGCAGAATTTTAGGGGCGTATCCCAGCAAGTACCAGAGAAAAACATTACCATAATTTAGAATAAAATTTAACATATTTATAATTTATTATGCAAAAACGACCAGAGCTCAATGATATAAGATATATATGTTCTGGCAAATATTCAAATTTACAAAGTCATGTCACAATCCCTTTAAGTACAAACAAAGCAAAGTGGTGACAGTGTAGACTGACTAGAGGGGCATGTGTTTAAATTTATAATCCTTAGTGTAGGATTTGTGCAAAAACATTTTGTGAAATACAGTTTATGTTCATTATTAAATGCTGTGCAAATATTGCAAGTTAATTTCTTCTTGTTTTATTAACAAACCACTCTAAACATTTATGATAAAAAATATATCATTAGTAATTTCTCCTCTGGATATTGTTGTTATAGAAGTTAGGTTGGAGCAGCCATTACACCACTAAATGACCATGGAAACATGAAAGAGGTGATCTGAGTATGCCTGCGCTACTGAAGGTTGTCACAATGTGTCTTTTGATCCTTTCATTCATCTTTTATGCGTGCATGTCCACCTGTTGTCTGTTTATTTATGTTTCAGTTGCGGAGTATTAAAAAGCAGGTTAGACGAAGTCCTGAAGTGTGTGTGTTGCTGTGTTGTGTGAGTGTGTGAGAGAGATGATACGACAGAAAGTACCGTAGATGTAATATTAGTTTTAGCTGACTGCACAAACTGTTTTATTTTTGTTTGTAACTGCTCTATTACTTTTTGACCCAAACTGCTGATGACCTTTACTTTTAAGCTTATCTGAAGCCAAAAAAAAAGAAAAACTCTCTCACTGACTTGATCTGAAAATATTCCAGAAAGACAACATGCTTGTGTGAATTGTTGTGCCTGTGTGTGTGTGTGTCCATGGGCACGTGATCTTTAAGACTGCTGCAGAAAATCATTGTATTCTGGCCAACTGAGCAATAATTTCATCCCACAGCATTTGTAACTAATTTCATATATCCATGTATGGTATTTGTATGAATGCATGGCATGTTTACGTGTATGTTCATTTTTTTAAACTTACCCAGAGACTGATTATTTTAAACATTAAATTTGATTGAGATTAAATCTAAGTTTTGTTGTGCACACCAGATGGTCAGATTAAATTCAGCTTATTTCAATTCACTTTATTTATATAACTCCAAGTCACAAAAGGAGTTATCTCAGGGCTCTGAACAGAAACATTCGAAACATCTAAGGCAGGGTAACCAGCAGATTGCGTTGTCTTTATTTCGTCCCAGTTTCGAACCCGGTGGTGGACGCCAGCGGTGAGGGATGCTGTCAAGCTGAAGAAGGAGTCCTATTGGGCCTTTTTGGCCTGTGGGACCCCGGAAGCAGCAGATAGGTACCGGCAGTCCAAGCGGCATGCGGCTCGGGTGGTTGCTGAGGCAAAAACTCGGGCGTGGGAGGAGTTCGGAGAGGCCATGGAGAATGACTTCCGTACGGCTTCGAGGCGATTCTGGTCCACCATCCGGCGTCTCAGGGGGGGAAAGCGGTACGCGACCAACACCATTTATGGTGGGGATGGCGTGCTGTTGACCTCAACTCGGGATGTTGTGAGTCGGTGGGCGGAATACTTCGAAGACCTCCTCAATCCTACTGGCACGTCTTCCACTGAGGAAGCGGAGCCTGGGGACTTTGGGTCGGGCTCTCCAATCTCTGGTGCTGAGGTCACCGAGGTGGTTAAAAAGCTCTGCGGTGGCAGGGCTCCGGGGGTGGATGAGATTCGCCCTGAGTTCCTTAGGGCTCTGGATGTTGTGGGGTTGTGTTGGCTTACGCGACTCTGCAATATTGCGTGGACATCGGGGGCAGTTCCCTTGGATTGGCAGACTGGGGTGGTGGTTCCCCTATTCAAAAAGGGGGACCGTAGGGTGTGTTCCAACTATAGGGGGATCACACTCTTAAGCCTCCCTGGTAAGGTCTATTCAGGGGTTCTGGAGAGGAGGGTCCGTCGGATAGTCGAACCTCGGATTCAGGAGGAGCAGTGTGGTTTTCGTGCTGGTCGTGGAACACTGGACCAGCTCTACACCCTCAGCAGGGTCCTGGAGGGTGCGTGGGAGTTTGCCCAACCAGTTTACATGTGCTTTGTGGACTTGGAGAAGGCATTCGACCGCGTCCCTCGGGGGGTTCTGTGGGGGGTACTCCGGGAGTATGGGGTACCAGGCCCATTGATATGGGCTGTTAGGTCCCTGTACGACCGGTGTCAGAGCTTGGTCCGCATTGCCGGCAGTAAGTCAGGCTCGTTTCCAGTGAGAGTTGGACTCCGCCAAGGTTGCCCTTTGTCACCGATTCTGTTCATAACTTTTATGGACAGAATTTCTAGGCGCAGCCAAGGTGTTGAGAGGATCCGTTTTGGTGGCCTTAGAATCGCTTCTCTGTTTTTTGCAGATGATGTGGTCCTATTGGCTTCATCAGATCGTGATCTACAGCTTTCGCTGGAGCGGTTTGCAGCCGAGTGTGATGCGGCCGGGATGAGGATCAGTTCCTCCAAATCCGAGGCCATGGTCTTGAGCCGGAAAAGGGTAGCATGCCCTCTCCGGGTCGGGGAGGAGGTCCTGCCCCAAGTGGAGGAGTTTAAGTATCTCGGGGTCTTGTTCACGAATGAGGGAAAACTGGAGCGTGAGATCGATAGCCTGAGATTTTTATTAATGAAACGGATATGGAATAATCGATAGGCGGATAGGTGCAGCATCCGCAGTGAAGCGGGCGCTGTACCGGTCTGTCGTGGTGAAGAGAGAGCTGAGTCAAAAGGCAAAGCTCTCAATTTACCGATCGATCTACGTTCCCACCCTCATCTATGGTCATGAGCTTTGGGTTGTGACCGAAAGAACGAGATCTCGGATACAAGCGGCTGAAATGAGTTTTCTCCGCAGGGTGTCTGGACTCTCCCTTAGAGATAGGGTGAGAAGCTCAGTCATCCGGGAGGGACTCGGAGTAGAGCCGCTGCTTCTCCACATCGAGAGGAGCCAGTTGAGGTGGCTCGGGCATCTGGTTAGGATGCCTCCTGGACGCCTCCCTGGTGAGGTGTTCCGGGCATGTCCCACCGGGAGGAGACCCAGAGGAAGACCCAGGACACGCTGGAGGGACTATGTTTCTCGGCTGGCCTGGGAACGCCTTGGGATTCCCCCAGAGGAGCTGCTCCAAGTGGCTGGGGAGAGGGAAGTCTGGGCCTCCCTACTTAGGCTGCTACCCCCGCGACCCGACCCCGGATAAGCGGACGACAATGGATGGATGGATGGATGGATGGATAAACTCACAAAATTAAAGCAAACGACACACACAAAATAAATAAATAAATAAATAAATAAAATTAAATACAGTAGTATGGAAAATGTATAGAGTGAACAGAGATGAACCAGTTCAGGAAATGCAGTTAAAAAGATGGGTCTTGAGCCTGCTCTTAAAAACAACAACATTCTCTGCAGCCCTCAGGTTCTCCGGCAGACTATTCCACAGACGGGGGCCATAGTACTGGAAAGAAGCCTCACCGTAAGTGTGAGTTCTGACTTTTGGAACTGTTAGTAGTCCAGTACCAGAGGACCTTAATGTCCGCGGGGGTTCATAGGGCAATAGCAGCTCTGCAAGATAAGATGGTGCGAGACCATTGAGACATTTAAAAACCACTAAAAGAATCTTAAAATCAATCCTGAGGCGCACAGGGAGCCAATGCAATGATTTTAAAACAGGTGTAATATGAGCCTGCCTTCTGGTCTTGGTTAGCACACGAGCAGCAGAGTTTTGTAACAGCTGAAGGCTGGACAAATTTTTCTTAGGGAGACCAGAAAGCAGTGAATTACAGTAGTCTAAACGACTAGAAATAAAAGCATGCATCAAAGTCTCAGTATTGGTCAGAGAAAGAAGAGGGCGGACTCTGGCTATATTTTTTAGATGATAAAATCCTGTTTTGACTATTTGTTTAATATGAGGAATAAAAGTAAGCTCAGAGTCAAAAATAACTCCCAGGCTTCTTACTTTTTTAGAAGGTTGTAAAGACAGAGATTGTAATCTCTGAATTGTATTTTCTTTTTGAACCTCAGGTCCAATGATTAAAACTTCTGTTTTGTCCTGGTTTAGCTGGAGAAAGTTCTGTGCCATCCAGGACTTTATGTCTGTAATGCAATTAAAAAGTGCAGTGATTGGCCGGGGGTCATCATGAGATAATGAGATGTATAGCTGTGTGTCATCAGCATAACTATGGAAACTTATCCCATGGCTCCTGATGACTCCACCAAGCGGCAGCATGTACAAATTAAAAAGTAGGGGGCCTAAAATAGAGCCTTGGGGTACACCATAGTTAGCTTCATGGATCTGTGAGGAGCATGTATCCATACTTACCATAAATGTTCTATCTGTGAGATAGGAGCTGAACCACAGAAGAACAGTACCAGAAAGACCGACCAGGTGTTGTAATCTATTTAAAAGAATTTGATGATCTACTGTATCAAAGGCTGCGCTCAGATCCAATAGAACAAGGACTGAGAGCTTGTGTGAATCCAGATTACACCTTAAATCATTCACAATTTTTAATAGGGCTGTTTCTGTACTGTGTTTCGTCCTAAAACCAGATTGATACTTTTCTAAAATACCGGCATCATTTAAAAAAATATTTAATTTAATAAAAACAATCTTTTCTAAGATTTTACTTAAAAATGGTAAGTTGGATACAGGTCTATAATTATTAAAAACACTAGGATCTAGATTACTCTTCTTCAGAAGGGGCTTCACCACAGCCTTTTTAAAGGCAATGGGGAAGACACCCATCTGAAGAGAACAATTTACAATGTTTAAAATTTCATTCTCAAAGAATTTATAACATGAATGAAAAAGTGATGAGGGAATTGGGTCCAAGAGGCAGGTGGTTGGTTTGACTTGTGAGAAAACTCTGCCGAGCATCTCTGCATCAACCACATCAAACTTGTCCAGTACTTTCTCAGGTAAAACCAAACATTCAGTAGATTTAATACCAGTATTTTGTTCAGATAAAATGTTAGCTCTAATTGACTCGATCTTACCTCTGAAGTGATTTGCAAACTGCTCACAAAGAGAGTTAGTTGGAGTATTTGAAGAGGCAGTAAAGTCAGGGTTAATCAGATTGTCAATGGTGGAAAACAAAACTTTGGGATTATTTTTGTGATTGTTAATTATTTTGGCCCCTCCCTGGGCTGCCACCTTACCATGGTGGAGGGGTTTGAGTGTCCCAATGATCCTAGGAGCTATGCTGTCAGGGGCTTTATGCCCCTAGTAGGGTCACCCAAGGCAGACAGGTCCTAGGTGAGGGACGAGACAAAGCGCAGCCCACAAGACCCCTTATGATGAATAATATAAATGGAAACAATGTTCCCTCGCCCGGACGCGGGTCACCGGGGCCCCACTCTGGAGCCAGGCCCGGAGGAGGGGCACGTTGGCGAGCGCCTGGTGGCCGGGCTTTCACCCATGGAGCTCGGCCGGGCACAGCCCGAAGAGGAGACGTGGGTCCCCCTTCCCATAGGCTCACCACCTGTGGGAGGGGCCAAAGGGGTCGGGTGCATTGTGGAATGGGTGGTGGCCGAGGGCGGGGACCCTGGCGGTCTGATCCTCGGCTACAGAAGCTGGCCATTGGGACATGGAATGTCACCTCTCTGGTGGGGAAGGAGCCTGAGCTAGTGTGTGAGGTTGAGAGGTTCCGGCTAGAAATAGTCGGACTCACCTCAACGCATGGCTCTGGCTCTGGAACCAGTTTCCTTGAGAGGGGTTGGACACTCTTCCACTCTGGAGTTGCCCCTGGTGAGAGGCGCCGAGCAGGAGTGGGCATACTTGTTGCCCCCCATCTTGGTGCCTGTACGTTGGGGTTCACCCCGGTGAACGAGAGGGTAGCCTCCCTTCGCCTACGTGTGGGGGGACGGGCTCTGACTGTTGTTTGTGCCTATGCGCCGAACGGCAGCGCAGATTACCCACCCTTTTTGGAGTCCTTGGAGGGGGTATTGGAGGGTGCGCCTCCTGGGGACTCCCTTGTTCTGCTGGGGGACTTCAACGCTCACGTGGGCAATGACAGTGAGACCTGGAGGGGTGTGGTTGGGAGGAACGGCCCCCCTGATCTGAACCCGAGTGGTGTTCTGTTGTTGGACTTCTGTGCTCGTCATGGATTGTCCATAACGAACACCATGTTCAGGCATAAGGGTGTCCATATGTGCTCTTGGCACCAGGACACCCTAGGTCGTAGTTCAATGATCGACTTTGTTGTCGTCTCATCTGATCTGCGGCCGCATGTCCTGGACACTCGGGTGAAGAGAGGGGCGGAGCTGTCAACTGACCACTACCTGGTGGTGAGTTGGCTCCGATGGTGGGGGAGGATGCCGGTCAGACCTGGCAGACCCAAACGTATTGTGAGGGTCTGCTGGGAACGTCTGGCAGAGTCTCCCGTAAGACGGAGCTTTAACTCCCACCTCCGGGAGAGCTTTGAACACGTTCCGAGGGAGGCGGGGGACATTGAGCCCGAGTGGGCCATGTTTCGCGCCTCTATTGTCGAGGCAGCTTATCGGAGTTGTGGCCGCAAGGTTGTTGGTGCCTGTCGTGGTGGCAACCCTCGAACCCGGTGGTGGACACCGGCGGTGAGGGATGCTGTCAAGCTGAAGAAGGAGTCCTATTGGGCCTTTTTGGCCTGTGGGACCCCGGAAGCAGCAGATAGGTACCGGCAGTCCAAGCGGCATGCGGCTCGGGTGGTTGCTGAGGCAAAAACTCGGGCGTGGGAGGAGTTCGGAGAGGCCATGGAGAATGACTTCCGTACGGCTTCGAGGCGATTCTGGTCCACCATCCGGCGTCTCAGGGGGGGAAAGCGGTACGCGACCAACACCATTTATGGTGGGGATGGCGTGCTGTTGACCTCAACTCGGGATGTTGTGAGTCGGTGGGCGGAATACTTCGAAGACCTCCTCAATCCTACTGGCACGTCTTCCACTGAGGAAGCGGAGCCTGGGGACTTTGGGTCGGGCTCTCCAATCTCTGGTGCTGAGGTCGCCGAGGTGGTTAAAAAGCTCCGCGGTGGCAAGGCTCCGGGGGTGGATGAGATTCGTCCTGAGTTCCTTAGGGCTCTGGATGTTGTGGGGTTGTGTTGGCTTACGCGACTCTGCAATATCGCGTGGACATTGGGGGCAGTTCCCTTGGATTGGCAGACTGGGGTGGTGGTTCCCCTATTCAAAAAGGGGGACCGTAGGGTGTGTTCCAACTATAGAGGGATCACACTCTTAAGCCTCCCTGGTAAGGTCTATTCAGGGGTTCTGGAGAGGAGGGTCCGTCGGATAGTCGAACCTCGGATTCAGGAGGAGCAGTGTGGTTTTC
>JBBPBX010110187.1:0-10908 GCA_038048925.1 Garcialebias charrua | reverse complement strand
TAAATGCAAACTAACCCCACAACAAATAATATAACTTCAATTGCAAAAATAAATAATCTTTTTACTTTGCTTTGTGGTTAGACATTGTTTTTTTATGAATGAAATTAATAAATTGAAAAATACAACAATACAATTCACATGTACACAAAAACAATTGACCAGGGGTCTGCAACCTGCAGCTCAGGGTCCCTCTGCAGCAGCTCTTTCAAGCTTTGACCAAAACTGAATTTTATTGGTTCTTATAACTGGAAGGGTTAGTTTTAGCAGTTTTCCTACATTACAAGGAGTTAACATACTTTCACTTTATGCTTTATTTCTTTTAAGTAGGATACTTAATTTTTCTAGTAAAAAAAAAAATCACATAGGCCTGCATTGTTTGTTTTAGTTTTTAGAAACTGGGCAAAACTATATTAATTTTTCCTTCTTTACAAGAATCTTGTCTTTTATTTTATCTTAAAATGTAAAAATATCAGTAAATGTTAAAAAATCATTAGACATTTTTAGTTTTATAAATCATTCCTGCTGGCCAGAAAAATGTCCTCTAACAAACTTAAAGTGGTCCGTGGGCCACCAGTTGAGAATCCCAGTTGCAGCAGGTGTTGTGGCTCCGGACACGTTTAATTTAGTGAATAAAGGAGCAGAAATGGCTCTTTGTATCGAAAAGGTTGCAGACCCCTAGAGTAACATTAAAATTTCTCAAGACAAATGTAGTTTTGCAAAACCTTTATTTACATTGCATAAGACAGTTCTGTCCAACATCTTATGTCTCTGGATAGACAAGTGAGTCCAGCTCCATCCTCCTCGAGTGTTTGTTTGCAAACACATCAATGTGTTTGCTGTAGTGAATGTGAAGTAGTGCCAGTGAGAGACGCTCCTTCGTCATTGATGCCCGCATGTAGCTGTTCAAGCGACGAAGGGCACTGCGCTCACATTCGCAGGTCACAGGCAGTGTGTAGGCCAGTTGAAGTAGGACGTGCAAGTTGGGGTAAAGGTCTCGGTCACACTCTTTAATGGAACCTGCAGGGGTGTTCGGCCTCTGTGACCCAGGCACTCTGCCGTACCTAGCAGAACAATTATTAAAACAAAATGTTCTGTATAGTAATGTTGTAACATTCAATTTCTAAAATGGGCTTCTCAGGTGCTTAACTTCAAAATAACTTACTTCAGGGGCAGCCATCTTCATCATTCGAAGCACTGGTACACACCAAACTTGCACGGTCTTCATCTAAGATATGACACGTGAATAAGAGATTTTAGAATATTTTTTAGACACTTTTAGCATTTAAATAATCATATCAAAAGATTTAATATTTAGCTAAAAGAATTTACAGAAATACAGAAATACATTCTAAATAAGAAAACATTTGTTCCTGAAATCATTCTAAGACATATTATTGACAAAATCTATTTTACAAGAAGATCTGTTTTATTTATTTATTTTACCTGGAACTCTGTTTCTTTGAAACAAAGTTGTACATTGAAGCGCTGCTCTTTTCCTCTCTGTCCTTCTGCTTGCACCTACCCATGTTGGTATCAGCACAGAAACCTGAAAAACAGTTTAACATAATATTAAGTATGTAGTAAACAATTTAGTAAGATCTGCTAAGACATTTTGGGTTTCTATTTGAAAACGTTTTTTTTTAATTGTCACGTACAAAAACAGTTTTTCTGAATGTTTGTTCTTTTGAAAATTTATCCAAACATTTATTTTTCACCAAATAGGCTATATTACAGTATATTCAACACTGCTAAGTTATTGTTTGTATCCTGTCCAAACTAGGCCTGAGGCCTGTAGCTTTTGTTTAGAAAAACATGGACGCTCAGTTTCAGGCTTCCTGTGAGTAACTATCTGTCCTATCACTGTAAACTTAGCTTTAGGGATAGAATGGGGCCGTACTGGTACTAATTTCAGATAAATTACTGTTCCCAACATGGCGGAAATAGCCAAAAACAAGGAAAAAAAACGTGGCGAAAATCGTTGCTACTTAGCTTAGCTTTAGCATGTTTTAGCATTATCCATATCTTATAAAAACGTGACCCACTTCTAATCTCTCTAACATCAAACAGTACTACTTAAAATACACAAATGAACAGTTGAATCAAAAACCACAATGTAATTTTACCGTTTGAATCCACCGTGTTGCCTTCCAAGCCAGGACAGAGTGAACGTTGTCTTCCCCTCACAGTCTCGCGGGAGTTGTAGACGGGACTTCATAGGCAAAGTGGGCGGTTCGTTCGAACCGGGCGAACTCCCCCTGGCTACGCCCATGTATATGCACCTGGTATGTAAGCTATCATGGTTTAGATCAGCTACAATTACCAATTAAGGGGTGGATCAATTCTGTAAATTTAGATATAGGGATTTGTACCTATAAAATTTTGGAGGGCTTCTGTAACGAAGGCCTCTAATTCCAAACTATTCCTCCATTCATTACTTAGTTTAGGTTAAACTAAAATAAAAATGAAATATAGTTTGATCTAAATGTCTGTTGTCTTTTAGACGAACGACGTAGGATTTGGTATTCCTAATAAATTTTGAAGTCTATGGCGAGACTCATCAAAATGAATAGACAATCTAGAATAGAAACGATCGAATCGGTTCAATTTAGAAATTATGAGACCAGTGTAGTTTATTGTACCTTGAGTAGCTTTAAACTACATTGACTCTTCGACGATTGAGATTTAACAAAACGAACTGCATGTTGGCATAGTTAAATCCATATCATTCATTAACCAATGTTAATACAAAACCTTTTTGGCTGGGAGTGTTCAGAACCAAACAATATCTCAACTAATGACAACAGTAATGACTAAACAACAAGGAAACAACGTTTCACTGCTTCGACACACTCTTGTCGTCAGATTCCAAAGTGCAACACACAAGAAAAACAGGTCTCAACTTTATGACCGAGGTCAAATTAAATCTCGTGGATTTAAACGGTTGTTAAGGTTAGTTTTTGTTGTGGGTTTTAGGCTTAGCGTTTCTAAGTTCAAATTGGACAATGCGACTTATAGGGTGGGAAATATGGTAGTTTAAACCTGATTAGTTTATTTACTAACTTGTGTTTGGACGACCTTATTATCCCATGAAGTCGGTGAGTTTGTGAGATCTTTGTCTTTTGTGGAGTCATTGAACGCCTTGTAAGGTTTGATCTGATTTCGATGTACCCATTTAGCAATTGGCTCTTTGCGGCCTTTGCTGATTTTGATTTCGTAGACGACTGAGGACACTTTGTCTGTTATCAGATGAGGTCCAGTCCACCTGGGCATTAGTTTGCGGGCGAGAGTTCCGGTCCCGGACTCTCCTTTCCCGGTTGTTGGGGCGAACGTATAGTACCAGACTCTGTCTCCCACTTGGAGTTCATTGTGAGAGGCCTTCTGGTCATAGTACGCCTTGCGTCCTTCAGCGGACCTTTCCAGGTTTTTCTGGGCGAAAGCAAAAGTGTTTCTGAGGTGTACATTCAAATCTTTCATGTATTGTTGTGTAGTGTAGGCTGTCGCCATGACGGCGTCACCTGGTTGGTACAACAGGTGTAGAGGGAGAGTCATTTGTCGACCGGTCATCATCTCGAAGGGAGAGATGCCAGTTGATGTGTGTGGAGTGGCTCTTATGGCCATGAGGACCAGAGGGAGTTTCACATCCCAGTCCTTGTGATTTGCGGCCACGTATTTCTTCAAAATACTCACCACAGTTCTGTTTGCTCTCTCGACTTGGCCTGAAGCCTGTGGGTGGTAGCCGACATGAAAGTTGGCCTTGACGCCTAGCGTCTTCCACAGTTCTTTCATCACTTCACCTGTGAAGTGTGTACCTTGGTCTGAGTTCACCCTAAGGGGAAGTCCAAACCTTGAGAATATATGATTCATTAACAACATAGCAGTAGTTTGTGCTGTGTCGTTAGGAGCTGGTAGGCATCCTACCCATTTGGTAAATGCACAGGTTACCGAGAGAAAATATTTATTTCCTCTAGAGCTCTTAGTGAGTGGTCCAACCCAGTCGATCTGTAAGTCGTGTGATGTCACCAAGTGATCACATGCCATGAAAAGCTCTTTGTGTTTGACCAATTTTCTGTCGCTTGTTAGGAAACCGTTCTGTTTCCACACAGCGAGGTGACAAGCGAAACTCAAACGAGCATAGTTAGAGTCAGTGCAGATGACTAGCGTCTTGATGGAACGTGCTACTACCATCTGGAGAGCTATTAGGATCATGATCACGACAATCTCAGCGTACCGAGAAGTCTGAGAGCCTGATTTGTAGCTGAAGGTGATCTGCTCTTGGTCTTGGAGGAGGACCCCTCCAACACCTGCCCTACAGATTTTGTCGCGGAGGAACGAAGATCCATCCACGTACAATGTCGTCATATCTTTGCAGATATTGTCATCAAAGAAGTGGTGGTTCGGGTCTTCAGTCACAGGGGTTTTTATCTCAGCCAACGGCTGGGTTGCCGGTACATCTCGTGTACACCTTTGGCAGAGTGCCAAGTCTGTTCCCAGATGTGACTTCTTGTTTTGACCATAACGTATGTCTAGGTTAAAACTTTGAAGCGCCATGAGCCACGTTGCAACACGTGAGTTTGTTACCACACCATCTCTGATGCGTTGGCTGTTTAGGAATGTCACTGGCTGGTGTTGTGTTTCCACAACGATCTTCTGTCCACCAATGTAGCCGGAGAAATGTTCTGCTGCCCACACTGTGGTCAGTAGAGCTTTCTCACAGTCTGAGAATCTCAACTCGGGTCCTGCCATCGTCTTGCTGGCGTAGGCTACTACACGTTTGTCTCTGTCGTGTATTTGGTACAGACCAGCACTTATGCAACGAGCTGAGAAGCCCACTTCCAAGTAAAGCTCTTTGTTGTAGTCTGGGTAGACTAAACATGGGGCTGACTTGATCCTGTCTATAAGAGCGTCCATTGCCTGCTGCTGTTTGTCAGTCCAGACAAATGGGACGTCTTTCTTTAGGAGTTCAGTCAGTGGCTTTGCAAGGTCTGCATAGTTCTCTATGAACTGGTTCGAGTAGTTACACACGCCAAGAAAACTTTGTAGTTCTTTGAGATTGGTGGGGACCTTGAGATTGTCAAGGCCTTGGGCACGAGTTAAGATGCCATGGTTTGGTTTAAGCCGTTCACGCAGTGTATCGGGAAGCTTGTACAGGAACCTCATAGGCTTCGGCCAACGTTTCTCCGTACGTTTACCTCTTTCTGCGTAATTCAGGTGTGTCACAACTGTCGGCGCAGTCGCTGGTGTGTCTGACTGGTCAGACCGCGGTGCGTCACTGTCGTTGTGATGTGTGTCTTCCCACTTCATGACTGAAGAGGTGCTCTTTGAGTCTGTAAGAACTATGTCATCTCTGAGTAGTTCTATACTCAAAAGCTCTTGAACCAAGGTTTCATCGAAAGCTTGGCTGATGGCTGAATTACCTGTCCCAGAGGACAGTACAGCGTCTGTGGTGTGGGATCCTCGGACCTCCACACAGTCTACTACCTGTGGTAGAGAGTGAGAGTACACCCCCCTTTTGTTGGAGGAGGGGTCCTCAAAATCTGTGACACTGAAATCCAAGTGACTGTCAGCATGTCGCGGACTGCCACTTCCAGGACTCACATGTCCTTGAACCAAGGTTTCATCGAAAGCTTGGCTGATAGCTGAATTACCTGTCCCATAGGACAGTACAGCCTCTTCGGTGTAGGATCCTTGGATCTCAACACCTTTCACTACCTGTGGTAGGTAGTGTTCAGTGAGTGCTGACTGTGTCAGCTCGCAGAGGAGGTTCTCTTGTCGGGCCAGAGTCTGGTCCAACTGTTGAGTCTCTACTGTCTCACCTGTAGTTGAAGGTTCACTTACCGGGCTTGTGACCACGGTTGGGGAGTCCCTCGTGGCCACTGCGGTACCTGCGGTTAGGCAGTCTGTACCACAACGAGGAGGCACTTTTATTGGCAGGGGTTTTCTCACTGTTGCCCACATTTTCTGTTGACCATAATCTATAATCGCTTCAAAACGGTTTATAAAGTCTTGGCCAACCAGAAATGGGAATGAGTCAAGTGTGGACACATACACTGGGTGGTGTAGTGTCGTTTTGCCAATCTGCATGTGAACCATAGCTATGGCTGTTAGGGTTGTTCTCGTCTCTGCGAGACCCTGTAGCTCAATAGCACATTCCTCAAAGGGTATTTGCCCGTCAACACCGTTAGCGGCGGTCCTCAGCTCCTCGAACAGCTTGGCCGACATAATAGTTATATCAGAACTGCCATCCAGGAGGGCTTCACGCTCAAGGACACCTTCCAGTGTGATGGGCAGGTAGGCTTTCTTAGCCACCCCCCTTTGCATAAAGTTACACAGAAACCACTTGGGTCTTGGTACACGTTTCCGTTCACGTGTACCTCTGTCTGTGTAATCTTGTTTACTGTCAGCATCTTGTTGGCTGACAGTATCATGACCTTCAGGATGTCGTTGTTTGTCAGCAATTGGTTTGCTGTCAACATCCATGGCCATGTTGGTAGTAGCGTGCGCTGAGGTCTTGTGAAAGACAGTGCTACACATCGCTCCAGGTCGGTCAATGTTGATAGTGTCATTATCAATGATAATGCCACTCATTGTATCAGGTTGGTCAAGCACAGCAACATTCAAATCTACTGACAAACTACTTACTTCCTCTGTCTCTTCCGAGCATAGAGGTGTTGGGCCATTGTTTCGGGACATTTGTGACTCCTTGCCTATTTCGAACTGTTCTGTTCGAGGCGCGGGAGGTGCAGTTCCAAGGCTCGGGGGTTTCTGTTGGGACCACTCATTTTTACACGAGTCTAGGTCCTCACACTTCAATTTCTTTTGAAGTTCACCCACCGATGGGCCTTGTTTTTCACCCATCTGGTTCGATCTGAACCATTTTGGCTTCTTTCTCCAGCGGATACCCCCACTTTGTGGTTTGTCAGGTTGAAAGGTCTGTTTCTTTTCGCCTTTGTTAGGAGAGGGAGTTGATGAACTTGTCCCTTCTAGCTCCAGCGAGTGGGATTTGACCGCTTCATTCGGGGACACCTGTAAGGGTGTTTTGGCTTGCATGTTAGCTGCAAAGACATCCGCAGCACACTGTACTATTTCATGCAAAGATGTTGCTTCTAAATCACCCCAGGCCAAGTTCCATGGCAACTTGAATCTAACATCAGGGATTAGATTATCCCTGAAAACAGATTTGAAAAGCGTCTGCTCTTCCAGGTCAGGTTCCATCATGTCACCTATATACGCCTTCAAAATTCTGGCAAAGAAAAAATATGGATGTTCATCGTTTCTCTGCAAGACATTTCGGGCAGCTGAGTAGTCACCACACAATGAGAAAGATTTTTCCTCTGTGCAAGGTGCAGGGGGAGCAAGTTCATGGCTCCGGGGTTCCTCTTGGTACCCTCTGATGTATGGGTCTTCTAGAGGCACATACTGTATGAGCCTTGGACGCGTACCGTCTTGAACTTCCATCTTTAACTTGATTTTTTGTGAAAATCAATAAGACAGTTCGAATTTTAATGTGTGCAAATAAATCTTCACTTTTAATGCAGCACTGAGTCAATCAAACTAATCAGCTGTCTGGTTTAAGTGTTTCACTGTGTAATAAGTATTTCTATTCATAGGTACCTTCTTCAGGTTTTACCCTCAAATGAATTGTAAAAGTTAAATGCCTTTTTGCAGTGTTAACTTTAAAATATAACTTATTTTTCAACAACAGTTACTAACTAACCCAAGCATGACGTCCGTTTTACTTACTCAAACACTATTTAAAAGATTCGAAATAAATACATTGTTCACACTAAAATGTACCCAGAATGCTGCTCCATTATGCCTTAAAAAAGATGTATTGCAGTTTGGCTAAACTGTTTTGCTGTATTTGACAGTTATCAGGAGTGAAAAATGTACTTTCGTTTGTTATTTTAAGCTTTTCATTTAAAATAAACTGGAGTCATTAATTTTACACAGAAAAACGTTAAAAATGCGATTTTTAACTAAAAGTGTGCAGTTGTGCACACCAATTCTGTTTAAAATTCAGAGATGCGAAGAGCTTAATGTGGAAACGCTCTGTTCTCCATCATTTTTTCTTTTTTTTTATTTAATTTGAAAATCAAATAAAAAATGCTTTTTGAGTGTTATTTTAAATCTCTTCAGTATTTAAAACGAGCATCAATTGTTCGTCTGTACCTCTGTTATTCAAAAATTCTTTATTTAAAATAAACAGGATTTTTTGTTTGTGTACAGAACAATTTTAAAGCTGGTAATTTTTACCATAAAAAATGCTGACTTTATGAGGTGTTGAGAGAAAACTCATCTATTAACGTCCAGCAGGGGGCAGCGTCGAGTATGTTATCACGAAGCGACTGAGTTTAAATCAGTACATGGAAAGAAAACAACCTATTAGGGTTAGTTTTCAGTAAGAACGTGATAATTGCTCGAACCGCGTTCTTGTCAGAGACAAGTTTATGTTGTTAGACAGTTTAGATGGCTTAAATTGAGTTTTTAAACTTTTAGTGAAACCACTTTTCACCGTGTGTGTGTGAACTGCGTCTGCTTGTCACTCAAAGTGCATCAGGAAATGACGACACAAATAGGCGGGTCGACGCAGCGCGTCACCAGCTCTGCTGTGCTGAGCGAGGCGGAGCTCGCTACACAGATACGTGACGTCAACCAATCAATCACAGCGGTTGTAGTTCATTACCCAAGCATTAATGGCGAATGTAGTTTCTTACCTTCGACCAATGTAGCGCCGGAAATGACGACAAAGTGGGCTGGTCGCAACGGCGTGCGACGTGATTGACAGCTCACAACAGCGAATCAGCGTTCGCCACAAGAGTGATTGACAGCACACAACAGCGAATCAGCGTTCGCTACAAGAGTGATTCACAGCACACAGCACTCGTATCATCCAATCACAGCTCATAAACAGACATGTAGACACACGTCTTCTTAACGCTAGTTTGCACAGCAGAAAACAACTTCACAACTCTTTAAAACAACTCAAACGCTACAATTTAACTTCCCAAAATGCTGAAACATGCGGCGCACATCTAGACAGGCCAACTTAGTCACGCTCAGTAACCCAGCACTGCAGCTGTTGAACAAACACGGACTCTCTCGGAGTCACTTCAAGGTCGGTTCCGTCCACGTTAAAGGAGCAGAACTCGGGTTTCACGAACCACTAACCGACACGTTCTAACAGTATATGCTGCTTCGACCTTCTTTAAAATGTAAAATACCACAACAGCAATCTTGTAGATGTTAAATTAGCTTCCAGGGCAGGCAGTTTGACTCGGCGATCAAACAACAAAGTTCTGTACCGGAGTGTGTGCTTGAACTGGGTCGAAGCCGAACCAGAACTCCCACAGACAACGGGCTGACAAAAACTTCACCTGAATGCATCCAACAGCGCTTGCAGTGTTGAAACGAATAACAATCCCTCAGCCTCAAATGATAAAAACACGCAGAATCTGCCTGCTTTGAACACTTCCAGCCAAAATTATTATCCTCAGAGTTTAAAACTTGGATCCTTTTATGCAAACATGACGTTACAGTTCATGACTGAGACCACAGATTTATCAATAAACTTTTAGAAGCCGATACGAGGCCACCAGATGTAAAGGGTTTAGAGGGGGGTCAGTTTAATACTGACCTCCTTTTTACCTTAATTTACTTATTCAGATTGAATAGTAATTTCACGGATTCTCTTCTTTTTCAGTTTATTCAATATTTCTGTGATCTTTGTGATGGATAAAGAACCATAGCCATTAAGTGACAGTAAACGTTGACTTTAGTTGGTATGCCAGAAGACACTACCATTTATTTAAAATAAATCACTAAATCAACATCATTACACTTGATTGGCAGGGTTTCACCTTCTTGCGATTTAACACACATCACACACTTGATTTAACACAACAGACATAAATACTAGATGTTACACATATTTAGTCTGAGGGCTCTTCAGCTTAAAATAGTTTCCAGCTTAAGATTGAGAGGGAAAGGGAAAAGGAGGAATAAGAGGTTGGAGAGATTAAGTTATTTATCTCGAGTGTAACCAGAGATGACACTTTCCATCCGACTTCGGCTAAATCCCAGGTACGTTTGTAAACAGCTCTTTACCTTTTGACGATGCGTCTGATAAAGATATCACCAGCCTCCCAGGTGCACAGAGTCCTTCCGGCCCTCGTACGTCTGAACTGGTCGTTTACTTCCAACGTCTCCTCGGATCCGCGTCAGCCGTCAGAAACATGTGGCAGCTTCTGGCCGACTTCAAGACGAGATGTTTCTCAAAGAAAGTTCATTAGGAACTTTGGAGCTTTTGCTCGGGGAACTGGATGGAGGCGTCCATCAGTTCTAGCTGACAAGTTAGTCTTTGGCTCTTGACCAAGCTTGACCAGCTGCAAGGCAGAGAGCTTTCAGGTCTCTGTCCATTCAAACTCTCTGTCCATTCAAAGACTGAAGCGTTTCCGCACAGTTAGAACTTAAAAAGAGACTTAGAGAGGAGAGAAACTTGTCTCTTTTTCATTGGTCCACTTGTTATCACTATTCAAGGTGAAATTCAGCACAGAGAAGGAAATTGTTTAGGAAAAGTATCTGAGTGAGAGACTTTCAGACGCTAGATGAGAGTTTTAGCTGAAACTCGACAAAAACAATTTCAGTGTAAGTCAGTTTGACATTTTAGCTGAACTTTGACACCTTTTCACTTGCAGAAATGACACATTGATGTTTCACATTTAAAGAATAACAGCATATAACATATATCATGAAAATGACAAAAGTTATTCTTTTGATTACATTAGAATAAAATCAAAGGTAGAAATAGTCTCTTTTGGTGACTATATTCTGATTACAACTAATGGAATGATTTTGTGATAAATGTCTTGCTTTACTGAGAGGTCAGTAAAGATCATCTCTGGAACAGTT
>JBBPBX010110186.1:0-10908 GCA_038048925.1 Garcialebias charrua | reverse complement strand
TTTCTAAAGATTGCAAAAAAACACACACTTCAACTGAGCTGGTTTTTACTTATTCTTCTTCTTCTCACGAAAACACAAGGTTAAAATTTTATCGTCACTAAAACATGCTGTCACTGATACAGTGCATAATAATTTCTGATAGGTTGCTATATCAGTGAAAATAAAGTCCAATATATCACTTGTCATTGGGATGACATTAATTTGACCTTCAGTACTAGTGTGAAAAAACTTGGTGGGATTTTTGATCAGGACATGTCTTTTAACTCCTACATTAAAAATATTACCGGTGCTAAGGCCATTTTCTTCCATCTGTGAAATATTGTTACATTTAGAGACACCTTGTCCCAAAATGATGCAGAAAAATTGGTCCATGCATTTAATTCTCTGAATTCCTGGCTGATATTATTTCCAACTATACCAGTTTTTTTATTTGTGGATATTTTAATATTCATGTAAATTGTCCCACTGACTCAATGGCTTCTGAGTTTTTAAGGCTTTTGGTTTCTTTTAACTTAACACAATCAGTAAATGCACCAACACATCATCTTGGCCATACTCTGGACCTTATTATTTCTCATGGACTGCCCATTTCTCACTGTGAAATTACTGAGTCTGTCATCTCGGATCATTTCCCTTTTTTTTTACAGCCCCCCAACCGGCCAGGAGGCCTCTGGCTGCAGGTTGTCAGTTTTGTCTGATTTTGGTCCTACTGATTTTCTGTTTTATTATTTGTTTTTAAAGCTCTGAATGGCCTCGCTCCTCCTTATATAACGGAGTTGTTAAGTTTCCCCGCCCGCTCCAGGTCTCTGAGGTCAGACAGCTCCTGCTCTCTGTTCCAAGAACAAAATATAAACGTTGGGGTGACCGTGCCTTTTCTGCGGCCGCACCTCGACTCTGGAATACGCTCGAGCTACGTCAGATTTCTGAACTTGGCCCTGTTAAATCGAAGCTTAAGACTTTTTTTATTCCAAAAGGCTTTTAGTAATTAAACATGTGGTGACATTTCTGGGTTTTCTTTTTTCTTGCTATTATGTTGTGTTTTTCTTGATTTTTAACCTGTTGTCATTTTAAGTACCGTATATGAATGTTTCTGTTCGGTGACCTGAGATGACTTCTGTTGTGACTTGGCGCTATATAAATAAACTGAATTGAATTGCGCTAAATAAAAATCCTTGGTGGCTCCCCCTTGTTCAATTTTGTGTCCCCTGCCTGCATGTGTTTTTACCAAACTATGTATCACTATGGGATCAGTTAGCATCCATCTCTCAATCATTTGATTTTACATTTATTTGTAGAAGTTTTGTGGCACATTTGAGTTTGATGTCTCCTTTTGCATGTAGTCCCATAATTTGTTCGTTTTCTGTCACATCTAGCACTGGTAGCTGTGTTTTCTTTGGGAGCGATTCCATGTGTTTAGTTATTTTTCTGTTCTTTTGTACATCTGGACATTTTGTATCACCCAACTGAGAGAGACTTTTACCTGTTTTTGTCTGATTTTGGTCCTACTGATTTTCTATTTGCTTTGTTTGTCTTTGCGTATTTACATTGCCTTTTATAATTGTGTGTTTTGTGACTTTCACTAACATTCTGAGAAAAGATCAAACCTATTTTTACTGACTGCAAATTAAATGCTCCAAATGTGTGCACAAGGATGTCCAGAACAACCATGTCTGTTCCAGGGGCAATTCTAGAATCTGACCTTTAGGGGTGATTAGCCCCCAGTGCTGACAATGGCTTTTTGCTTGAACAACATGCTGGTCATTGGCATCAGCATTCATAATGTGTGTTTGAAGGGGGGATGATACTCTTGGACACACTGGTAGGGAGGGGAGGTCCTTCCCCAGACAATTTTGAATAAAGTAGATGCCATTTTCTGCATTCTGATGCATTTTAACGGGTTGTTAAACATCTATATGTTTGCTTACCGGTATATAAATAAACACTTGATTCAATAACAATTTTAGAGTTAATTGCACAACAAGAAGTACCGCTAAGCTAACGCCATGCAATACAGACGCGCTAGCTTAGATGCTACATATGTAGCGCTCTGCTTTACACAACCTAATAAACACTTTGTACAAAATCAGTTTAGTGTTAAATGATCATAATAAACAAAGACTAAACTTATGCAACCAGAAGTTGCAACATATATCTACATACAAAACATGCAAAAAAAGCATAGCTTTAATCATTAATCTTTAATTTAACCAGTAAGCAAATTGTAATTATTACAAAAAAATTGAGGATTTACCTGCAGTTGCCTTCATACAGATATACTTCCTGTTCATCACTGTTATGTTTGGCTGCTCACGAGGTCGACCGCAGAGCTTTATCATCTTTTACATTTTTCCAGACTCAGTTTAGGAATTGGAAATGGAATAAACTGTATCACACTCTCTAGGATATTCAACAAAATTGCTCAGCGGGCCACAGTTTCTTAAAACCAGCAGCTCAGGGGCCGGACATCCAGTACAGTCCATCCATCCATCATCTTTTTTTTCTTCTTCATTCATTCAACCTTTATTTAGGCAGGTTAATCCCATTGAGCCTCGAGGACTCATTTACAAGAGAGACCTGATTTAAACAAAGAATGATGACAACAATGGACAACAATACATAATTCCCACACACGTGGCGAGTATTGCGCAATACCGGGTTTTTCGCCACCCGTAAAGGCAGAAATGGCAGACAAACAGACTCGAGCTACCACAGCTAAATACATTACTAGCTTCACCAAGGCACAAGAGCAAAATGGCAGTGGTCGGAGTTGAATGAGTTGGAGAAAGAAATCATGGCAGACGAAGCGGACAACTTGTCACCAAGTAGTTACTCTGATATCATTAATTATTTAATTACTACGAGGAGCGCACACCGGCTTCACAGCGCAGAGCTTCACAGCTTTAAATCCAAAAAAGATGTGTAAACTGTCTCAATCATATCTAACCAGCTAAATAAAGGTTTAACTAAAATAACACACAGCCAGCACAAACAGTCCAGGCTGAACACGGACCAGGACCAGCACTTTGAGTGTTACCGTGTTGGAAGTTAGCATGTCGCGTTAGGATCCGGAGCGGAGGGTCCGTCGCACGGAGGCTCGCGGCAAGCTCAGGTAGGTCGGACGGCGTGGATCCGTCACAGCCGCGGGGGCACGTCCCATGGGACCGACGCGTCGCCGGCACGACTTGGCTCCCGTCCTCCTTCCCCCACTGGGGCGGTCTCCCCGCCGGAGGTTAGCATCCGGAGCGGAGGGTCCGTCGCACGGAGGCTCGCGGCGAGCTCAGGTAGGTCGGACGGCGTGGATCCGTCACAGCCGCGGGGGCACGTCCCATGGGGCCGACGTGTCGCCGGCACGACTTGGCTCCCGTCCTCCTTCCCCCACTGGGGCGGTCTCCCCGCCGGTCCTCCGGCGGGGAGACCGTGGTCCAGGCATGAAGAGGCCGTTGTCGCATTAGCGACATGCTAAGCTACACACAGCAAGACGGTGCTGCTAAATAATGGAAAAAAAAAAACAGCTCTAACACACAGACAGTTGTACTCTAACATTGTTCTGACATTGTTTCACAAAATGATTTATGTAGAATATTTTGTTTACTGGCCAAAAGCACGACGTCTTCAGAGCAGATCCGAGCAGTCAGCTGTTCTGAGCTTCTCCGATGAGATAAATCCTTCACGTTTACTTTTTTTGGATTAAGTGAAACCTGCGTGTTGCCCAAACGTCTACCCGACTGGAACACCCACTGACCCAACACGAAGTAACCATTGCAATTAATTAGAAATTAACAAAAAAAAACAACGTGAAAGATACACATCCAGTAGTAGACTGTCCTACTGCTCCGTCCGCCACCACCCACCCGGAAATTCCACAGATGTGACGTCACATGGGAACTATGTAATGACAATTACTGTATAAAAGAGGCATGAAGATTTTTTAAACAAATTAAAATAAGATGACCAAAAAGTTGCAAAGGCAGCTAGAACAGCTAGGGGCGGCCGTGGCACAGTGGTAATGGCAGTCGACCCCCGATCGGAAGGTTGGAGGTTCGAATCCCGCATCCGCCCACCATGTGTCGTTGTGTCCCTGGGCAAGACACTTAACCCCAAGTTGCTCCCGGTAGGTCTGGATGGTGCCTTGCAAGGCAGGCTACCACTACCGGTGTATGAATGTCTGAATGAATGGGTGGATGGCTGGTATTGTAAAGCGCTTTGGGGCTCCTCACAGGGGGCTGGAAAGCGCTATATAAATAAGCTCCATTTACCATTTACCATTAGATTATAAGGCAACAGTAGAAAACTAAAAACAGGAACATGTCTGCATTGGTCCTTGCCAGGAGTCCAACAGATTCTTAAAGCCACTTAAGCCCTTTTCACAAGTCAAATCCGCGCAATTGCCGCACAGACCAGTCCAGCTTTAGTCCTCCCCGGGTCATTCATAAGACCACAGTTGAAGGCGGGCAGGTCCCGCTCACATAAACGTGTTCATATATGAACCCGCAGCGCGGATCCAAAAGAGGCGTGGAGCAGAACACAGCTGAGCTGAACTGGACCGCGACGTATTTATTGTGGGACAGACGTCAGACGTTTACAAGTTGTCGTTTCGTGTCATTTTTAATATTTCCTCAGTAATAAATCTACAGCTGCACTGACGTCTCCCTCCAGCACGCGCGCACACAGCATACAGCTCCTCCGCTGCTCAGAGAGATAGAGAGAGAGAGAGAGAGAGAGAGAGAGGGGAAAAAAAGAGCTAAACTAACTTTTACAAGTTGCTGTTTCGTGTCATTTTTAATATTCTCTTGTTAATAAATCTGCTTGTTGATTAATCCTGTGGTTGCTCACTGATGTCATCATCATATTCTGAGCGCGGATCCGCGGGTTGCATTCACAAGTGGGTCTGCCCGGCTCGGGTCCGGTTCTGATACTACCTCTGCTCGCGGATCAGGGGCGCATCAGAGGAGAGTAAAATTGACTCGCCTATCCGCCTTTGTGTTTTTTCTGAATGCTCGTTGGAGGACTGAACACGCATCAGGCCCGGACTGAGCTGTCTTATGAAAGGGACTTTAGAGAGGTCAAGGTCGAGAGCTTCAGATCTTTTTGCAAGATATTCCATGAAACAGGAGCGGAGTAGGAGAAGGCCCTTTTGTCTAGTTCAGACCGCACTGAGGGAACACTGCAGGTAATCATGTCCTGGGAGCGCACGCTGTAGCTGCACTCACAAAGTGACATGTAGGAGGAGATGTATGTAAGCAGCAGACCAAGAAGTGATTTAAAGATGAAAATGTACCAGTGGGAGAGTCTGCTTGAGGTTAATGATGTCCAGTTAACCAATGAATACAGGGTGCAGGGGTGGGTACGTTAATCACAGCCAGTTATGAATCTTAGTGCACCATTATAGACGGCATCGAACATCTGCAGCGTGCTTGTAGGAGCATTCATGTGGATAATGTCACCATAGTCAATAGAGGGAAGGAAAATCTTAGATACAAGGCATTTCCTTGCATTCATTTTACTCGCTTCTTTCATTTTGTGTCATGGGGGATCACCGGTGCCCATGTCCAGCGATCATTGTGTGAGGAGTGGGGTACACCCTGGACGGGTCTCCAGTCCATCACAGGGACACACAGAGACAAATGAGACAAACAACCATTCACTCTCTCACTCACACCTAGGGACAATTTAGAGTTACCACTCAGACTAACATGCATGTTTTGGTCTGTGGGAGGAAACTGGAGTACCAGAGAAAACCCATGCATTCACACTGAAATTAAACAATACGTATACTGTACAATGTTTATTGTTTAATTTGACCTGGCCTAACTTTCAGTGTTTCATATACATACAAACAGCCACTAGGGAGCACAAGCCAGTGTATCTCTTGTGCCGGTCCCAAGCCCGGGTAAATGGTGAGGGTTGTGTCAGGAATGGCATCCGATGTAAAACACTTGCCAAAACCATAATGCGAGTTCATCAAAGTGAAACCATACCGGATCGGTCGAGGCCCGGGTTAACAACGTCCGCCACCGGTGCTGTTGACAAACAGGGTGCCGGCGGAAATTGTACTACTGTTAGTCGAAGACCCCGAGGAGGGAAACGTGTCAGGAGACAGAGGGAGAGGAGGAAAGTGAAGAATGTAGGACTGAGGGTTGCAACTCTAAATGTGGGGACAATGACAGGCAAAGGTAGAGAGCTGGCTGACATGATGCAGAGAAGAAAGGTAGATGTTTTATGTGTCCAAGAGACCAAGTGGAAGGGCAGCAAGGCTCGCAGTATTGGAGCAGGGTTCAAACTGTTTTACCATGGTGTGGATAGAAAGAGAAATGGAGTAGGGGTGGTCCTGAAGGAGGAGTTGGCAAAGAATGTAGTAGAGGTGAAGAGAGTGTCAGATAGGGTGATGTGTCTAAAGGTAGAAGTAGAAGGTCTGATGCTAAACATAGTCAGTGGTTATGCTCCACAGGTTGGATGTGATGGGGAGGAGAAAGATAAATTTTGGATGAAGTGATAGAGAGTATTCCCAGGGAGGAAAGAGTGGTGATTGGAGCAGACCTGAATGGACATGTTGGTGAAGGAAACAGAGGGATGAGGAAGTGATGGGTAGGTTTGGTGTCAAGGAAAGAAACCAGGAAGGACAGATGGTGGTGGATTTTGCCAAGAGAATGGAAATGGCTATAGTCAATACCTATTTCCAAAAGAGGGAGGAACATAGAGTGACCTATAAGAGTGGAGGAAGGAGTACACAGGTCGATTACATTCTGTGTAGAAGAGGAAACCTGAGAGAGATTGGAGACTGTAAGGTTGTAGCAGGGGAGAGCGTGGCCAGACAGCATCGGATGGTTGTGTGTAGAATGACTGTTGTTGCGAAGAAGAGAAAAAGAGTAAAATCAGAGAAGAAGACCAAATGGTGGAAGCTAAAGAAGGAAGAATGTTGTGAGAAATTCAGAGACGAGCTGTTAAAGGCTCTGGGTGGTAAGAAAGAGCTTCCAAGTGACTGGGCTACTACAGCAACAGTAATTAGAGAGACAGGTAGGAAGGTACTTGGTGTGTCATCTGGACAGAGAATGGATGATAAGGAAACCTGGTGGTGGAATAGTGAAGTGCAGGACGCCATTCAAAGAAAGAGATTAGCCAAGAAGAAATATGACAGTGAGAGGACTGAAGAGAGGAGACAGGAATATAAGGAGATGGGACATAGAGCAAAGAGGGAAGTAGCTAAGGCAAAGCAGAGGGCGTACAATGAGTTGTATGGGAGACTGGACACTAAAGAGGGCGAGAAGGACTTGTACCGATTGGCAAGACAGAGGGATCAGGCTGGAAAGGATGTGCAGCAGGTTAGGCTTATTAAAGATGGGAATGGGAATGTTCTAACAAGTGAGGAGTGTGTGATGGGAAGATGGAAGGATTACTTTGAGGAGCTAATGAATGAAGAGAATGAAAGAGAAAGAAGAGTGGAGGTAATAGAAACTGTGGACCAGGAAGTGGGAAAGATTAGTGAGGGTGAAGTCCGGAAAGCTCTGAAAAGAATGAAGAAGGGGAAGGCAGTAGGACCTGATGACATACCAGTGGAGGTTTGGAAATGTCTTGGAGAGATGGCAGTGAGGTTTTTGACTCAAATATTTAATGGAATATTTGAGGGTGAGAAAATGCCTGAAGAATGGAGAAGAAGTGTGCTGGTTCCCATTTTTAAGAACAAGGGTGATGTACAGAGTTGTAGCAACTACAGGGGAATTAAGTTGATGAGCCACACGATGAAGATCTGGGAGAGAGTTGTGGAAGGAAGGCTTAGACAAGAGGTGACTATCTGTGAGCAGCAGTATGGTTTCATGCCAAGAAAGAGCACCACAGATGCCATCTTTGCTTTGAGGATGTTGATAGAGAAGTACAGAGAGGGTCAGAAAGAACTCCATTGTGTGTTTGTGGATTTAGAAAAAGCATATGACAGGGTACCAAGAGAAGAGGTGTGGTATTGCATGAGGAAATCTGGAGTGGCAGAAAAGTATGTTAGACTGGTACAGGACATGTATGAGGACAGCAGGACAGTGGTGAGATGTGCTGTGGGAGTGACAGATAGCTTCAAGGTGGAGGTGGGATTGCATCAAGGATCGGCTCTGAGCCCCTTCTTGTTTGCTCTGGTGATGGACCGACTAACAGATGAGGTCAGGCAGGAATCCCCATGGACTATGATGTTTGCAGATGACATTGTGATCTGTGGTGAGAACAGGGAACAAGTGGAAGAGAACTTGGAGAGGTGGAGGTATGCTCTTGAAAGAAGAGGAATGAAAGTCAGCCGTAGTAAGACAGAGTACATGTGTGTGAATGAGAGGGAGGCCAGTGGAACAGTGAGGCTACAAGGAGCAGAGGTCACAAAGGTGCAGGACTTCAAGTACTTGGGGTCCACTGTCCAGGAAAATGGGGAATGTGGTAAAGAGGTGAAAAAGAGAGTCCAGGCAGGATGGAGTGGATGGAGAAAAGTTTCAGGAGTGATTTGTGACAAAAAGGTGTCAGCAAAGGTCAAAGGAAAAGTTTACAAGACAGTGGTGAGACCAGCTATGTTGTATGGTCTGGAGACAGTGGCATTGACAAAAAGACAGGAGAAAGAACTGGAAGTAGCAGAAATGAAGATGCTGAGGTTCTCCTTAGGAGTGACAAGGATGGATAAGATCAGGAATGAGATCATCAGAGGTACAGCACATGTTAAACAACTGGGAGATAAAGTTAGGGAGGCCAGACTGAGATGGTTTGGACATGTCCAGAGGAGGGACAGTGGGTATATTGGTAGAAGGATGTTAGAAATGCAGCTGCCAGGAAAAAGACAAAGAGGGAGACCAAAGAGGAGATATATGGATGCAGTTAGAGAGGACATGGAGGTAGTTGGAGTGAGGACAGAGGATGCAGAGGACAGAGTGAGGTGGAGGAGGATGACTCGCTGTGGCGACCCCTGAAAAGGGAAAAGCCGAAAGAAGAAGAAGAAGATATACAAACAAACAGCCCTAGAACTTGATAAATGCGCCATGAACATGCAAACTCCACCCATAGGGGCCCTGGATAGGGATTTGAACCAGGGACCTGCTTGCTGAGGGGCAGCGGCTCTACCGTGTTGCTGCAATTAAAGAGGAACTAAACTCCAAATTAACTTTTTTTAGCTGATAAACTCTCTAGAATGTGTTTAAAATGTTGTATAGCACTATGTTCGTGTTAATCTTCACATATTTGTGCGTATTAGTTTAAATCGGCAATATTTGGTGTAAAAACGTGTTTACGGTAACCTTATGGGTTGAACAGAGGAATTGCACCTTAATTTTCTTATTGGTCAAGGACTGTTCACTCTGACGTGTCTTGTACACTCTGACGTCACAAAAGTGGTTCAAGAAGCAGAGCCAATCCCCTGCAGAGCTGAGAAGGTCCTGCAGTTCATACCTTATATGGAAGTGGTACATTGCACTCCGGGATAGTACTACAACAATGCATATTATAGTTTTCGGAATGGCACTAGTTATTTGTATATTTTAACTTATTTATTTTAGGAATACTTTTCACTTCATCAAAACTATTCCGTTGTATTTGTTTTCTTATTGTGCGATGGACAAGTAATGCATGAATGCCAAGTTGGGGTAGTGGTATAGGAGCGGGTTTTGGATCCGACAGACCCAGGTTTGATCCCCGCCCCCGGTCACAACATATCTTGTATTATTT
Organism: Garcialebias charrua; assembly: GCA_038048925.1. Taxonomy (NCBI): domain Eukaryota; kingdom Metazoa; phylum Chordata; class Actinopteri; order Cyprinodontiformes; family Rivulidae; genus Garcialebias; species Garcialebias charrua. The sequence continues at coordinate 1,227 of JBBPBX010110186.1, read as the reverse complement.
TCTTCTTCTTTTTTTTTTTTACACCTTTTGTTTCGGATAGATCGGGTGAGAATAGATAAATACATCTGCATACATATTCTTTGTTGTTGCTTGTTGTTTATTACTTATGTAATTTTGATTTTATCATGTCCTGGACGACTGAGAATCTACACCAGCTTATGTAATTTTAACATTCAGAAACAATAACGGTCTCTCGTCCTGGCCACACCTCCTCGCTCAACCCCCACCCGCCTCCCCCTCCTTTAGGTGGTGTCTGGTGACACTCCCACTTTGTTGCATTTTTTGAATTCTTTCTTGGGGGCGGTGCTACCATATCACAGTGGGTTGAGTACCTCTTTAAAGTCGTTATGTGATGCATTTACATCTCCTCCTACATCTCTGCGTGAGTGCAGCTACAGCGTGCGCTCTCAGGACATGAATACCTGCAGTGTTCCATCAGTGAGGACTGAACGGCAAAGGGGCCTTCTCCGCTCCTGCTTCCTGGAATATCTTACAAAAAGATCTGAAGATCTTGACCTTGATTTCTCTAAATGGCTTTAAGAATCTGTTGGAATCCTGGCAAAAACCAATGCAGACATGTTCCTGTTTTTGATTTTCTACATCTGCCTTATCTGTCTGTTTTGCTACTTTGACATCTTTGTTTTAACTTGTTGAAAAAAATAAAAAAAAATCTGTATGCCTCTCCTATGTTTGTCTATTGTTGATTGTCCAAGGAAAATCTACTGTTGCTGACGCTGTTGTCATCATTCTTTAGTTTGTAGACAGGTCTCTCTTGTAAATGAGTCCTCGAGGCTCAATGGGATTAACCTGCCTAAATAAAGGTTGAATGAAAAAAATTATCTGGTTGAATGAATGGAAATAAACAATGATCTGTTACCTTTTGAATTTGTTTATTTTGTTGCATTGAATCATAAATGCACAGATGAATGTTGTGGTTCAGTTGTCTAACAATGTCCCCGGTGCATGGTAGGCTATGGCATGGTTTGGTATGGTATGGTGGTATGGTATGGTGGTATGGTATGGTATGGTAACGACGCAAGACGCGGTCAGGGAGGGGAGGGATGATGGAGCTAAGATGGCAGCCCTGCTGAGGGTGCTGCCTCTATGGGGTCAAGAAATAGTCAGGGAAAACAGAACGAATGAAACCGAAATACGAGGTTTTGGTCACGAGCAGCGTCTCTCAGGGCTGCCAACTTTTCAAAAAGCCAAAGAGTGAGAATCTTGTTT
>JBBPBX010110185.1:0-10908 GCA_038048925.1 Garcialebias charrua | reverse complement strand
GACCATGCTGTTAAGAGAATCCTCACTGCTAACCACTTTGCTAAAAGGATCACACTGCTAACAGGACCACATTGCTAACAGGACCATGCTGTTAAGAGAATCCTCACTGCTAACATAACCACTTTGCTAACAGGACCACACTGCTAACAGGACCACATTGCTAACAGAACTATGCTGTTAAGAGAATCCTCACTAACATAACCACTTTGCTAACAGGACCATGTTGCTAACAGGACCACACGGCTAACAGGACCATGCTGTTAAGAGAATCCTCACTGCTAATATAACCATGTTGCTAACAGGACCATGTTGCTAACAGGACCATACTGCTAACAGGACCACACTGCTAATAGGACCATGCTGTTAAGAGAATCCTCACTGCTAACATAACCACTTTGTTAACAGGACCATGCTGCTAATAGGACCACACTGCTAACAGGACCATGCTGTTAAGAGAATCCTCACTGCTAATATAACCACTTTGCTAAAAGGACTATGCTGCTAACAGGACAATGCTGCTAACAGCACCATTCTGCTAACAGCCCCACACTGCTAACAGGACCACTTTGCTAACAGGACCACTTTGCTTAAAGGGCCATGCTGTTAAGAGAATACTCATTGTTAACATAACCACTTTGCTAAAAGGACCATGCTGTTACAGGACCACTTTGCTAAAAGGACCACTTTGCTAACAGGACCATGCAGCTAACAGCACCACTCTGCTAACAGCACCACATTGCTAACAGCACCACTCTGCTAACAGCACCATGCTGCTAACAGCACCACGCTGCTAACAGGACCATGCCGCTAACAGGACCATGCTGCTTACAGGACAGTGCTGCTAATATTAACAGTGTTTTTACAACAGTATTTAATTTTTATTTTTATTGTTGTACTTGTTGTCTGTCTAAAACAGGTTTCTCTGGAACATGAGTCCTCATGACTCAATGAGACAACCTGTTTAAATAAAGATTAAATAAGAGCCATGGAGCTGCAGCTCTTCTGTGGAGATGGGAGAATCTGTGGATCACGAGAAGCTGCACAGAACTGGGCTTCATGGAAGAGTGTCAGGAAAAGACGATTCCTAAAAATTATGCGTGGACGACCACTTGTAATTTGATAAAATGTATTTGTGAACCCTTAAACATGGAAGAAGCGGCTGCGGTTAGATAAGACCAAGAACAAATCCCCCCCCCCCACACACACACAGTTAAGCATGGTGGTGGTGGTATCTTCATGCAGGAGGTTGTGAGAGAAGAATCATGTCTCTTCCCATCTTGATGAGCTTTTAGATTTTGCTGAATAAAACCACATATGTCAAAATGTCTTCCTGAAGTCCGTTGACCGGTATTAGATTCCTAATCTATGATTGCTTCATCGTAAGGCCTCACATCGAGAATCATCATTTGACTGTTCCAGTGTTGTTGACAGAAGCAGACCAGGTTCACCAACCCTTCTACAGAGGAACATGAAGGCATCACCAGTCCTTCATCGCCCTCTTTCACCACCTGAAGGGCTATTTTGAGCTTTTCTCTTCTCATGGCCTTCATCATCCCACCCGTTCTCCGGTCTGTGGGGGCCGAAAACAGCATTTTATTCCATACGAGACAGGGCAGAGCCTGTCTGCCTCCTCCAGGATGACAAACACCATGTTTGTTGGCTCATTTTGTTGATTTTACCAGCCTGAATTATCAGCCAGCTGTAGGTGCAATCAGTCCACCGTGTCTCCGTTTCACCTTTTTCCAGGCCCTCTCAGTTTGATGCTGCAACGAGGGGAGGGAAGAGTGTCGGGTGATCATCGTTCCTCCCATCACCTGTGAAATTTCAGAGCCGGTTCTCTGTGAAAGGGGGCTTTGTGTGTCGCCCTGATGAGGAATGCCCTCTGCGTTCCCCGTCAAAGAAAGGGCTTCATCCGGCCTGGAATTTGGAGGCATCTCGAGAAGTGTAAGGGAGTCGTTGTTTTTAAAGGTGGGAATAATATCAGGCTGTACAAACGACGAACAAGCCATCACTAAGTGGTCGAGCTCTATTGTACCACATTGATTATCTAAAGAAAATTAAATGGAAAAAAATGTACAATTCATCTTATTTTGGGGAAATTTGTATTTTGCAGACACTCTTCAAACTAAATACCAGAAAGGGCAATTTTACAAGGTAAGACTGACATCTACTGGTGAAAATCAACCAAGACTGGTAGCAACTTTGAGCTTCTGCCTTTATAAACTAAAGCAAGCAATACTGTACTGCTCTTGCCCATGTTTGTGTGTACGTGTGTGCAGAAAACTTTATGTTTTCTCCAGCCTGTGTTGATTTTTTTCACCGTGGAAGATGAACGAGTATAGTGGGGGTGAAACTGTCAAACAAAAGGGAGAAGGAGTTCAGATACCAAGTTTGAACAATGTTAATGATGATTTGCTGTATGTGTTGTTGTTGTTCAAATGTCAATGACAAAAAGACTAATTTGCTAACTGGACTGTCTTATCCATTAAGAGATTAGATTGACTAAGAAGAATAAGTTTGATTTTTGTGAAATACAGTATATATTATACTGTATACACTATTTCTCCATTCCAGATGCTTGGAAAACAGCCTTGTTCTTCCTTTGCTGAAGGGAGGTGACCCCACATCATTGAACAACTATCGACCGATCTCTAAACTCTGCATTTTAGCCAATGTTCTAGAAAAACTGATAAACTCTCAGATCAAAAATGATCTGGACTCATTTAACATCTTACCTCTCCATCAATCTGGTTTCAGGAAACAACACAGCACAACGACTGCTTCATTGAAGGTTCTTCAAAGTCAAAAATCAAAGTCAAAGTCAACTTTATTGTCAGAACTGCAATATGTACAGGACACACAGGATTGAAATTGCATTTCTCTCAGTCCCTCGGTGCAACAGTAACCATTTAAACACTAAAACATTTAATAAACATAAGCATAAAATAGTAAAAGTGTAACACTGTCCTGAGTTTTTGCATAGTAGTATAAAAGTATGAAAATTTACACCAACACTAAAACACTAAACATTTAATGAACATAAGCATAAAATGAAATAATAAAAGTGTAATACTGTCCTGAGTTTTTGCATAGTAGTATAAAAAGTATAAAAAGTATATCTATAAAATAAACTGAAGGTTCTAGCATTGACATTTGCAAAGAGTGGCAAAGCAGCATATGAGTTAATGTACACAGTATATGTATGAGGTAGTTGATGTTGGTATAGAGGCAAAGTGGCATATGCAGTAAGGCACATAAGGCACATTGGGCATCCTTAAATAAGGCTAGTCAGAGAATACTGTATATGTATCAGCAGTAGTGTAGATATAAAAGTAGTGTAAATGTAAACAGTAGTAATAAATGTAAACAGTAGTAATAAATGTAAACAGTGAATGTAAACAGTAGTATGACTATAGGCAGTAATGTAATACAAACATTAGTGCAAATATGAGAAGTAGTGCAAACTGAATGAGCACATGACCGAGAGTTTAGTGAATAACCCGTTTGATCAGAGTCAGAGTCAGAGAGAATTTATTGTCATTTGCACCGCATGTAGTACATGTGTTGAAAACGAGATTATGTACACAGGGTCCCAGTTACATCCAACAACAAATGCAAGAGAAAAACAATAATAACATCTAGGATTAACTAAGAGAGACATCAGCTAGTAATACACTAAGCCCTAATGTAGTAGAAAAACATCATTATAAACAGCAGCACGAACATGAGTCATTATGAGCAGATGGTCACAGATGAACGCAGCAACAAGAAACAGATCAGTATCAACATGATGTGACATTTTGCAGTGTTTATTCTTATTATTTATTTATTCATGAGTCTGACAGCCTCAGGGTAGAAGCTGTTCCTCAGTCTAGTGGTTCTACATTTGATGCTCCTCAACCTCCGTCCCGAGGGGAGTGGTGCAAAGAGTGAGTGTGCTGGGTGAGTGAGGTCTTTCATGATGCAGGTGGCTCTTTTTCTGCATCTGGAGGTGTAAATGTCTGTGATGGTGGGGAGACTGACTCCCACAGACTTCTGTGCAGCCTTCACCACTCTTTGTAGAGCTTTCCTCTCTGCAACTGTGCAGCCTCCATGCCACACGTTGATGCTGGAGCACAGGACGCTCTCCACTGCACACCTGTAGAACGAGGTGAGGACTGAGCTTCTCAGACCAGCTCGTCTCAGCCGTCTGAGGAAGTAGAGTCTTTGATGACCTTTCTTGATCAGGCTGGTGGTGTTGTTGCTCCAGCTGAGGTTATCATTCAAGTGTACACCCAGGTACTTGTAGCTGGAGACCACCTCCACCGCAGATCCACCTATATACAGTGGGGTGTGGGTGTGTTTGTTCCTTCTGAAGTCCACAATCATCTCCTTCGTCTTCTTCACATTCATGTGAAGGTTGTTCTCTTTGCACCAGCTCTCCAGATGTTCCACCTCCTGTCTGTAGCTGGATTCATCATTATCTGTGATGCATCCCACCACAGCTGTATCATCTGCAAACTTAACAATATGACAGCCTGGATGTGTGGCTGTACAATCATATGTGAGCAGAGTGAACAGAAGAGGGCTCAGCACACATCCTTGAGGAGAGCCAGTGCTGAGGGTGATGGTGGAGGAGGAGAAGTTGTGGATCTTCACGGACTGTGGTCTGTTTGTTAAGAAGTCTAGTACCCAGTTACAGATGGAGGGGCTTAGTCCAAGTGTGGATAGTTTGTCTATCAGAGTTTGGGGGATCATGGTGTTGAAGGCAGATGTGAAGTCCACAAAGAGCAGACGCACGTATGAGTCCTTCTGATCCAGGTGGGTGAGAGCAGTGTGGACCACAGAGGAGATGGCGTCCTCTGTTGATCGGTTCTCGCGGTATGCATATTGATGAGGGTCCTCGCTGATGTTGACGGTTGTCTTGATGTGGGACATGACCAGTTTCTCAAAACATTTAGCGACTATCGGGGTGAGAGCCACCGGTCTATAGTCATTCAGACCAGTCACTGTGGAGCTTTTTGGGACTGGGATGATGGTGGCGGTCTTCAGGCAGGTGGGAACTGACTCCAGTGCAAGTGAGGTGGTGAAGATGTCAGCCAGCACCTCACAGAGCTGGTCCGCACATTCCTTCAGAACTTTCCCTGGGATGTTGTCTGGACCCGTAGCTTTATGAGGGTTGATCCTTCTGAGACTACCTCTCACTTCTGCTGCGGTCACTTTGAGGTGTCTCTTTGATGACACAGAGTCCAGTGTTAAAATCTTTGTGTTGTGTGGTAATGTGTGAGAAAGTTTTTTGTGTTAAGGCAGTTCAAATGGGAGGGGAGGCAGAGCAGGCAGAGCGTTTAGCATCCTGACTGCCTGATGAACAGAGCTGTCTCTCAGTCTGCTGGTTCGAGCCTCGAGACTCCTCAGTCTCCTCCCTGATGGCAGCAGTCTGAAGCAGCTGTGTAGTGGGTGTGTGGGATCACCTGCCATGCAGAGGGCTTTCCATTTTTCTTAATGACGTTGTTGAAGCATTGATGCCAAGGATTATTGTGCTGCACTTTTCTTAGGCCTGTCTAAAGCTTTTGACACTGTGGATCATAACATCTTGTGTCATAAGCTCTCAGAAATCGGTTTCTCTGATCACACCATTGGTTGGTTTTCTAATTATCTTTCCGATCGGAGGCAATGTGTTCAACATAACGGTACTTCTTCCAGTTATTTAACAGTTAAAAATGGTGTACCACAAGGCTCAGTCTTAGGACCAACCCTCTTTACAATCTACATAGCTAATGTAGGTCAGAGCATCCCTGATGCATCCTTACATTTCTATGCTGATGATACAGTTGTTTACTGTCGAGCTAAAACAGTAGCTAAGGCTTTCCAGTTTTTGCAATCCGCTTTTGACATCATCCAGTCAGATTTGTTCCGTCTCAAACTTGTCCTAAATGCTGATAAAACAAAAGGGATGCTTTTTTCAAATAGGAAGTCGGTCCCAGCAGTTCTTCCTCTGATTTTATCCTCAAATGGTGTCCCTATTGAGTTTGTTGATTCCTATAAATATTTGGGTATCCTGGTCGATTTGCATCTCTCTTTTAAACTCCACGTGGAAAACCTAGTGAAGAAACTGAAAGTTAAACTGGGTTTCTTTTTCAGAAACAGATCATGTCTAACACTGAATGCTAGGAAACGCCTTGTATCTGTGACTTTCCTTCCCTCCATTGATTACGGTGACATTCTCTACATGAATGCTCCTACAAGCACCCTGCGGATGTTGGATGTTGTCTATCATGGTGCACTAAGATTCATAACTGGCTGTGATTATCGTACCCACCACTGCACCCTGTATTCACTGGTTAACTGGACATCATTAACCTCACACAGACTCTTCCACTGGTACATTTTCATCTTTGAATCACTTCTTGGTCTGCTGCCTTCATACTTCTCCTCCTACATGTCTTTGTGTGAGTGCAGCTACAGTGTGCTCTCTCAGGACATGATTACCTGCAGTGTTCCATCAGTGAGGACTGAACTTGGAAAAAGGGCCTTCTCCTACTCTTACCTGACTAAATAAAGGTTGAATGAATAACATGCAAATGCTGCTTTCCTACCTAGGATGAATAAAAATAAATACCTTTTTTTTTTTTCTTTAATAAGAAAGGCAGCACGGTGTCTCAGTTGGTAGAGCTGCTGCTTCTCAGCAAGCAAGTCACCTCGGTTCAAATCCCATCCGGGGGCCTTTCTGAGTGGAGTTTGCATCATCTCTCTGTGCTGTGTGGACATTCCAGTTTCCTCCCACAGACCAAAAACATTTATGTTAGGCTGAGTGGTAACTCTGAATTATCCCTAGGTGAGAGTGAGTGAATGTTTTTTGGTCTCTATGCATCCCTGTAATGGACTGGAGACCTGTCCAGGGTGTACCCTGCCTCTCGCACAGTGATGGCTGGATATGGGCACCAGTGACCCCCGCGACCCAAAAAGGAAGAAGGGGGTAAAGATAATGGATGGATGGATGTAAATTCATTCATTCAACCGTTATTTATACAGGCTAGCCTCGTTGAGCCACGGGGACTCATTTTACAAGAGGGACCTGTCTCACTCACACCCAGGGTCAATTTAGAGTTACCAATCAGCCTAACATGCATGTTTTTGGATTAATTTGAAATTAATAAAAGCAAGCTAAAACGACAGTGAGGTCTATAAATAATATGTGCAACATGTTGTAAAACAAACTGTCTGTGTTAATTATTCAGGAAATATACCTACTGTATATGTTTAAACGTTACATTTTTAGATTTTAGTATAAATCCAAAAGTTTAAAGAGAAGCAGTAATTTTTATTTATCAGTAGGGGGCAGCAACGCACTCAATCCCTCCGAGTCTGCCAACATACCAACGAAGAAGAAGTTCCAACCGGAAGTCTGTTTGTTTATGGACCGCTTTAGGACGCAGGTGTGGAACAAATTTATCTAATTTTAGGTAGTTAGTTACAACTTTGTAATGCTTTGTCTTGCCTTGTGTTTATTTATTTATTTTACATTTGATCAGTCGCAAACTAGCAAAATAAATCGGAACAGAAAAAGACACGAATCTTGTTTGGGTTTATTAGCCGCGAGCTAGTTTGACGGCTGACAGAACTCTCATAGAAAAAAATGGTGATTTTACTTTGCATTGCTCAGCGACCTTAAACCAAGTCGTTTATAACGATGCTAAAGATACGTAAACAATCAACACAATTTGGTATTTCATTCGGGAATGTATATTTATCAGAATTTTATTAATACTTCTAAATTTTTGGTTATTTCCAAAGTAAGTTGCTAACGCCGGGGCATCAAATTATTTGGAAACCACTTATCTAAAAATAATAATAATAAATGTCACATAGTATTTTTGCCACTAACCATATTATAAACCAACTTAAACCTCTAAATGTAACTGAAAGGGGTGCTTGTTTGTCATATGAAGCAACACTACACATCATTTAGTGTAGAATACTAGTTAGAATAAAGTAACTGACCTTGTGTATAAGAGGTTGAGGTTTGTGTGTTTTTCCTGCTGCCTTGCCCACAGAAAATGGAAAATGAAGATGAGGTCCAAAGTAACGGCACCAAAACGCTGCTCATTCGCCACTTACCAGCTGAGCTCAGTCAGGAGGAGAAGGAGGACTTCCTGAAGTACTTTGGAGCCAAATCAGTCAAAGTCTTCCCAAACTGGGGTCGTCTTGTAGGTGATGTCATCCTAAACATTGTTAATTTCCTTTGAGCCTATATCCAGTGTGAAAAGACTTGTCCGTCTCCACAGAAACATGCGGCGTTCGCATCATTTACGAGCGAGAGGATGGCCGCAAAGGTCAGTGTTTTGTGTTCATTTCTCAGAGTTCATCTTGTTTCGTGTCAGTTTGCTCCTCAGGACGGTGTTCACTCGTCACCACGTCTCTTGTAGGCTCTCAGCAGGCTTCATCAGTTGGAGGTTCTGGATCAGACACTCGTTGTGGAGTTTGCGAAAGGCCAAGATGACGTCGAAGCTTTAAAGGACCCGCCAGTTTCAGACGGGTGAGTGAGAGCAGATTAACATCTTATGAATGTTACACCCTGTTGTTTTATTGTTCCCTCTTTTTTTTTTTTGCAGTCATGTGAAAGAAACAAGGAAGGTAAAGAAGAGCAAACAACCAAGTATCCCGCTTATAGAGACCGGTGTTGCACCTGAGCAAGGGTAAGAATCAGCTCTTTAATTAGTTTATTCATTTGTATATTTTGTGAGGTGAAAAGCATCAAATTTATCCATTTAGTTGTTTTTACCTGCAGCAGGTGAATCATAAAGCACCCAAACTACTACACATTTTGAACAGTTCAGCGTGTGACATGCCCTTCAGCTGTAGGAAAAGCATTTGTAAGGCTGAATGAGGATCTGTCAGCTGCTCCAAGTCCTGCTGATCCTGCTGTTTAATGAGACCTGCAGTATTGGAGACCTCTGGCCAAAGTGCTGTGCATAACATGGGGGGTGGGGGGGGGATGCTCAAAAGACAATAAAAACAAACGGCAAAAGGACCATTTTTGGAATACACAAATAACTAAAGACAAACCGGATTCCAAAAAGTTGGGACACTAAACAAATTGTGAATAAAAACTGAATGCAATGATGTGGAGGTGCCAACATCTAATATTTTATTCAGAATAGAACACAAATCACAGATCAAAAGTTTAAACTGAGAGAATGTATCATTTTAAGGGAAAAATATGTTGTTTCAAAATTTCATGGCATCAACAAATCCCAAAAAAGTTGGGACAAGTCCATTTTTACCACTGTGTGGCATCCCCCCTTCTTCTTACAACACTCAACAGACGTCTGGGGACAGAGGAGACCAGTTTCTCAAGTTTAGAAATAGGAATGCTCTCCCATTCATGTCTAATACAGGCCTCTAACTGTTCAATCGTCTTGGGCCTTCTTTGTCGCACCTTCCTCTTTATGATGCCCAAATGTTCTCTATAGGTGAAAGATCTGGACTGCAGGCTGGACATTTCAGTACCGGATCCTTCTCCTACGTAGCCATGATGTTGTGATTGCTGCAGAATGTGGTCTGGCATTATCTTGTTGAAAAATGCAGGGTCTTCCCTGAAAGAGATGACGTCTAGATGGAGCATATGTTGTTCTAGAACCTGAACATAGTTCTCTGCATTAATGGTGCCTTTCCAGACATGCAAGCTCTCATGCAACCCCATACCATCAGTGATGCAGGCTTCTGAACGGAGCGTTGATAACAACTTGGGCTATCCTTGTCCTCTCTGGTCCGGATGACATGGTGTCCCAGTGTTCCATAAAGAACTTCAAATCGTGACTCATCTGACCACAGAACAGTCTTCCATTTTGCCACACTCCATTTTAAATGACCCCTGGCCCAGTGCAAACGTCTGAGCTTGTGGAGCTTGCTTAGAAATGGCTTCCTCTTTGCACTGTAGAGTTTCAGCTGGCAACGGCGGATGGCACGGTGGATTGTGTTCACTGACAATGCTTTCTGGAAGTATTCCTGAGCCCATTCTGTTATTTCCTTGACAGTGGCATTCCTGTTTGAGGTGCAGTGACGTTTAAGGGCCCGGAGATCACGAGCATCCAGTAGAGTTTTACGGCCTTGACCCTTACGCACAGAGATTGTTAGATTCTCTGAATCTTTTGATGATGTTATGCACGGTTGATGATGAGAACTTAAAAGTTCTTAAAACTTAAAAGATCAGAATCAGGTTTATTGGCCAAGTATGTTGACGCACACAAGGAATTTGTTTCCGGCTGTTCGTGTCTCTCTAGAAAATGTCTCTCTAAGGAATGCTAAAAAGAATGCTAAAAATAAATGCTAAAAAAATGTCTCTTTAGTATTGACACACTATACACTTTACATATAACTTACAAATAATACACAATATACAGAAAGATTCACATCACATGGGGGTTGTGAATGGGTTGGGGTCACGCTGATTGATGTCTGATGATCAGCTGTTAATGATGGTGATGGCCTGGGGGAAGAAACTGTTCTTGTGTCTGACAGTCATTCTGGTATTGCTGCACCTATCTTTCTGCGCAACAATGGTGGAATTGGTGATCCTCTTACCATCTTGGCTTCTGAGAGACACTGACACTCTGAGAAGTTCTTTTTACACCCAATCATGTTGTCAATTGACCTAATTAGTGTTAAAGGAGAACTAAATGCCCTGTGGAGCTTTAACTCCGCCCCCGAAGCAAATTCAAAAATCTCCCTCAAAATGGGCGTGTTGAGAGACAAGGGGGGAGGAGGTGGTTTTTTTTTTGCTGCCTTCACGCCTCCTCCAGCAAACAACCTAAAACAAACTACAGTAAAACTTTAGCCAACAACATAAACCAAGCAACAAGAATAAACATGTAGATGTTTTTATATATTCCACCCGATCTATCCAAAACCAAAGGCTTAAAAAAAATA
>JBBPBX010110184.1:0-10908 GCA_038048925.1 Garcialebias charrua | reverse complement strand
TTACTTTTCATTAAATCTGTTGACTGCCTATAGAATCTTGATATCTTCCGGGTCATAGGTGAACTCGGTGCTAACTCTGTGTGGCTAGTTGTTTGTGTGCTTACTTGGACAAATCCGCAGTGAACACCGCTGTTTCAAGCCAAATTAACGCGGCAGGATTAATTTATTATGTGTTTTGTGTCCACCACGAGACGGTGAGTCGTTAGTTTTAGGTATTTTGGTTACTTTTATGTATAAATGCGGTGGTGACACGCCCGTGTATTTGAGGTGGTGTTAGGGATTAAATGGTCATTCTCTTTTTTTGTTAATTTAGTGGCCGAATAGAATGTAGGACACAGTTCTTGTTTTGTCCGGGTGCTGCTGCGTCTCAGTTGTGGCAGGACATAAATATGGATGTGGCATTTTTAGCTGTTGCTAGTTTGTGTTGTAATTACATTTCAATGCAAAAAATGTAGTGTTTAATATTATCAAAATAAACTATGTTATGGAAGACTGCAGCATCCAAAAAAAATTGAGACGTGGACATATGTTTAGATGTTGCCAATGTTAGCAGGTTGAATGTAACAGCTCTTGATGAACTGTTGTTCATTTGATTGTTGTGCAAATGTTATGGATCAAAGGTATTTATGAAATTTTTAGTTGGTGAATGAATATCACTGTTTTTTTAATTAATAATCTGTAGCCATGAAATGATTGTTATGATCAAACCTTGTTAATATCACAACGTTTGAATATCATCATAAATACTTGAGTGAATAAATTGAAATTGACATAATAAATATTTATTTTTGTTTTTTACAGCAAAAAATACAGCCCAAACTAACACGAGAAATGGGATGTCAGACTGAACCTGTAATCACTAAATCATTCGGTGTTCAGGCCAACATGAAGCCTCCTAGGAGAAGCAAAGGTGAATTATTCTTACATATTTATTATTAAAAACTTTCCTTTACTACACGTCTTTATTTCTAAATGATTCTTATAAAATCTTGTAAAAAAGTCCCAGTCAGAATTTTATTATGAATGTGTAAGTAGAGACATAATTTTAAAGCTATTTATTTTTTTAATAGCCACACAAACACGACCAACAGGCAGGAGTGTGTCATGTGATACTGGGTCCTTCATGGAGATGCCATTCCCAGAGTGTCCACGTGCAAGTTCGACACCAGTTAAAAGAAAGAGAATCGAGGTGCCGGCCGATGATTCCTCTTACCATCTGGATGGAAGTGAGATTACTGTACACCGTTCAATGTAAGTTAAACAATTGGTAACATAATTTATGTATAGTTCAGCTGTAATTTTTTTTTGTCTTTATTGCTACATAGTTCCATCAATGAAGTCCCCCTCCCAGCCCACAAAGCAAAAAAATACATTGTTTTCGAAGAACAGCTGCTTGAGCTTTTCTGGAAGTGTCCTGTCTGTACACACAGCTGTGTAGTTGAAAAAACTACAATTGGAACACTTTTAAAAGTGAAACAACGGTGCAGTAGATGTGACCACACCAATGAGTGGTCCAGTCAGCCATTGGTTAAAAACATCCCAGCAGGCAACCTTCAGCTCTGTGCAGCTGTACTATTCACTGGGTCCTCGTTTCGTCAAATCAATAAGGTAAGAAAACAGTAATGTTTTTCAATTATGTTTGTTTGTAAGGTGATAAAAACTTTTTTTTTTTTTAAGGTCCATGATGAGTTCAAAATCCAGGGAATCTCTGAGACGTGCTTCCACAAACATCAAAAAACCCTCCTCATCCCCACAGTCTTTTGGCAGTGGAAGCTGGAGCAGGATAACTACATCAACGAGGCCAGGGCTCGTGGGTCTTTGACACTTGGTGGTGACATGAGAGCTGATTCACCAGGTATTTTCAGGTTTTATTTCTTACTGGTACTCCTATTAACCTTTTACACTTTGTGTAGAGGATATCATGTAAAAAACCTAAACATAGAATCAAATACTTCCAGGGCACTGTGCAAAATATGGAAGTTACACCATGATGGATCTTGTTGCAAATTGCATAATAGACATCCAACTAGTTCAAGTAAGAAAAACATCTACAGTGTATCACTTCATATTTAGTACAGTATACATTATTTAAAAAAAATTTCTTTTTTTTTACAGAGCAATGAAGTTGGCAACAGTGTGCGAATGGAGAAGGAGGGATTTAAAAGGAGTCTCTCAGTGCTGGAGCAAAGAGGTCTGAAAGTGGAGTCTATTGTCACTGACAGACATACCGGGGTCCAGAAGTATTTGAGAGAGGAAAAAAAGGACATCAAACACTACTTTGATCCATGGCATATGGGGAAAGGCAAGTAAAAGTCTTTTAGGACAGTGATGTGTGATTATATATTCTTTAATTTCCATTATATTTTATTTTTCTAATATTTCCAGGAGTTGGCAAAAAAATTGATGCTATGGCTAAGATCAGAGGACTTCAAGAGGTGGGCAAGTGGAGGAAGAGTGTAGTGAATCACCTCTACTGGTCTGCATCTACGTCTGCATGTGGAGAAGAGGCTGTGGCAAAGTGGTCTTCAGTCGCTAACCACATCCAGAATGTACACACCCACGACAATGCACTCTTCCCTCAGTGCTTACACCAGCCTCTAGTTGGAGAGCAGGCAAGGGAGTGGCTAAAACCAAGTAAGTACTACCGGTATATGTTTATATGTATGTAATATATTAATTAGATGTGTCTAGATAGATCGAACTTTAGCTTTTACTTTTTGCAACATTCAAGTTGTTCATGCTTGTGTTAAGAGAATTACAATTTTTTTATTGTTGTCCTACAATAGTATAACTCTGTGAAATTTCTTAAATAATTAAAATTATCTTTTATTTTAGGCACAGCAGCATGTGAGAAGCTTACGGCTGTGTTGTTGGCTCCACATCTTATGAAAGACGTACAGAAGATGAGCCCACAGTACCACACATCATCAATCGAGGCTTTCCATAGTTTACTTTTGAAATTTGCACCAAAGAATGTGGTTTTCTCTTACCATGGAATGCTGTGCAGGTAAATGTAATAACATTGGAGTAGGATAACCTTGTGAAAAAGTCTATGCAGGGTCTAGGCAGGGGCCCCACCTAGTGGCAGTTCCCCCTACATGTGTTTATTGAATTTGTTCAATTTTTTGGTAGAACGTCCCTTCAAAATAGTTCTGAATTGTGGTTTTACAAACATCTCTGTCCCCTTAAGATTATAACAACTTTGTCTTTTAACAAAATGCATTTGGATATTTAAAGGTTTATTATTATTTTGAGCCCTATACATAACTGATAAAATATTATAGTCTACCAAATCATCGAGGCTTTCCATAGTTTTACTTTTGAAATTTGCACCCAAGAATGTGGTGTTCTCTTTCCAAGGAATGCTGTGCAGGTAAATGTAATAACATTGGAGTAGGATAACCTTGTGAAAAAGTCTATTCAAAAGTAATTTTTTTAAACTTTTTCTGTCTATAGACTTGAGCTAGCTGGACTACACTACAATGAAAATGCAAACCGGTCACATGCTGTCACTAAAACCGGTGAGCTGAGATACTGCATTGCTTATCCTAAATATAAGCATGGAGACTACACCGTGAGACCCATGAAGACAAAACCAACAACAGGTATGTAATTTTAGAATTGAGCATAGCATTTTTATTTGTACAAATTGTGTAATTGTAAATTTTTTATGAAGGCTACATTGAGAAGTTGATGGGGCTGCTGTTCGATGAGGTTGTGGAAGACCCTCTGCAGTACCAGAAGTTCGCGGATCAAATTAAAGTACCTCCAACATTATGTGCTGAATTTCTGAAACCAGACAAGAAGGAGGCAGTGAGCAGACACAGGTCACGATTTTTTTATGAAACATGAGAGAAAAAGATTGTTGTGAAAAATAAATTAATACATATTTATAATAAACAATCTGTATCAGAAAAATCCATGAAATGCCTTACTCTTGCAACTGTGTTCTATTAATAAAAATCCAGGTGTCTGTAACGGCTGAAATAGAGATGTTAACAGTATGTGTGTAAAATACACTGAGTCATAAAGATATTAATGGCTCCTCGTGTTACTAACCTGTTCAACATGCTTTCCTGCATTTCACCAAAGTACTGCAGGTACTCCCCATAAACTGCCTGCAGCACGTGGGGATTTAGCGCAATGGGTTCAAAACCAGGGTGGTCTGTTACACAGGTGTCCACACCCATCTCCTCACATTTGGCCATAACCTATGTCAGAAAGGGATTTTTTTATAAGTCATAAATTCAAGTACAGGAAACTTTTAAATTTTAACGTTTAAAAAGTTTATGCTTCCTATAACTTTTTTAATAATGTACAATTTGGATTACTCTAATTGATTATTGCACTTTCTTTCTTTTGTTTTACAATATTTAATATTGGCACACCTGAAACAATTATAATTTATATTAAATTTAAACATTACTTTGTAAAAATTGCTGATGTAAACATGTTTATTAAATGTTTGTTTAAATTATGCATGCATCTGAGAGAAATTTAATTTCAATCCTGTGTATGTTCTGTACATATTGCAGTTTGTACAATAAAGTTGACTTTAAATTTTGACTATGATGTATGATTTGGAAATGTATTTATCAATACAGAGGTCTAGTGTTGACAGAACAATGAGCTTCATAATTGATTATGTTGACTATGAGCAGTCCATTTTAACACATTTACTATATAAAAATTAATTTTAACTGAATGTGGAGTGCAGCATGTGTATCGTTTAGTATTTTTACTCATTTTTTATAATTTGATACAAGTTTGTGTGTGCTTTTACTGGTAGAGTAATGCATACCCATAGTAATTCACATCACAGGAGAAATGCTTTTAAGACAATAAAATGCACAGTGTATTCAAGACCAGGTTTATTGGTGTGTTTTTTAATATATAGTATATTTATTAGGGCTTTAGGAAGTACTAAATAATTCATAATTATACCCTTGGCGTCTCCCTACAACACATGTTTTCTACAGGTGAGAGGAAGCTGCAGTGACCACAGGTGCACCTTTTGAAAGTTTTTATTTATTTATTGCTTTACAATTTGGATTGAGATAGTTGAAAATTATTTAAAAAAAGATAATTTGTTACTGCTTTGAACATTAGCCTATGTTGCTAATATAAATTTACCACTCAGATGCTGGACCCGTTCGGTCCACACCACCAGATTCTTGCATAAGAGCGTCAGTGCCTGTAGCCAGCAGCTCGAACTGATAAGGCTCAGGACCTGTGGCTCTCTGCTCCAAGTCTCCCTCAGTTTCTGGTGAGGGAGGTGGAGAAAAGACCTGTGTCGCTGTGTTCACTCCATGTTGCATACAGTATATTATGCTAACGCTAGCTGCATGTCACGGTCCTGGCCACACCCACCTACTCGCTCTAATCCCCACCTCCTCCTTCCTTTAGGCGGTGCCTCCATAGTCTATCGGAACACCCATTTTGGTGAAGATTTTGAATTTGAACTTGGGGAGGAGTTAAAGACCCAGAGCCCGTTTAGTTTCACTTTAACCTCGCTCAGTGGCTCAAATGGAGGGCCACAAAGAGCCCCCCGGACCAGGCCAAGATCCCAACCAGGGGTCAGGGTCCTACTGGGTGGTTTGGTCTGAAGGACACCCCTCATAAACCTTATTATAATTGGATGTGCTCCAGGTGTCTTGTGTCCCCAGCCTTCATGGCAGGCTGAAATCGCTGATAGGAAAACTTTAATCGTTAAATAAGAACAACCTTTTTCCAGTAAATCCTGAAGGAAGGTCAGGAGTTGAGCCAAGTTGCATGCATAAGAAATAATATTTCTTTCTGAGCACCAGGCTTCAAAGATGCACCACTTTTGTGCGTATAAAGATTGTGTTGAACCAACACGGGCATTCTGTATGGTCAATACCACATTTTCTGGCAAACCTTTCACCATCAACCTGTTCTTTTCAGCCAACAAGCTGAGGCTTTTGGTTGTTCCTGGCCTAAGTGGATGTATTGCTCCTTCTGGTGACACAGAAGCTGTTAACCTCTGGCGGTCAACCAGATTGGGAAGGCCTTCTAGTTGATGTGCTCCCAAGTTACCCCGCTCAGGGCTAATTGGGGGCCGATGTAGCCTGTCAACTTTATTAGACAGGTTTGGAACGGAAAATATATTTTCCTCCTCCAAATCTGGAGTTTTGTCGTGAGGCTACGAGTTATGATTTACTTGTAAGATAGTAAATCTATCTTAACCTCGCTCAGTGGCTCAAATGGATGGCTACAGAGAGCCCCCAGGATCAGGCCAAGATCCCAACCATGGGTCAGGGTCCTGCTGGGTGGTTTGGTCTGAAGGACACCCCTCATAAACCTTATTATGATTGGATGTGCTCCAGGTGTCTTGTGTCCCCAGCCTTCATGGTAGGTTGAGATCGCTGATAGGAAAACTTTAATCGTTAAATAAGAACAACCTTTTTCCAGTAAATCCTGAAGGAAGGTCAGGAGTTGAGCCAAGTCGCATGCATAAGAAATAATATTTCTTTCTGAGCACCAGGCTTCAAAGATGCACCACTTTTGTGCGTATAAAGATTGTGTTGAACCAACACGGGCATTCTGTATAGTCAATACCACATTTTCTGGCAAACCTTTCACCATCAACCTGTTCTTTTCAGCCAACAAGCTGAGGCTTTTGGTTGTTCCTGGCCTAAGTGGATGTATTGCTCCTTCTGGTGACACAGAAGCTGTTAACCTCTAGGGGTCAACCAGATTAGAAAGGCCTTCTTGTTGATGTGCTCCCAAGTTCATTCATTCATTCAACCTTTATTTATACAGGCTAGCCTCGTTGAGCCATAGGGACTCATTTACAAGAGGGACCTGTCTCACTCACACACAAGGTCAATTTAGAGTTAATTGTGCACCATTGTTATGTTAAAGGGGCGTTCTAGGAGACATTCCTGTCCTGACGTCACAAAATTAGCAAGCGGATGTACCCGGATGTCCCGTGAAGAAACACGGCGGGAACTTCAAACTCACTTTGAAACAAACTTTCATTAAATTATCATTTTGTTTGCAACAACGAACATGGTTGAATGATAAAAGATATATATGTTGTGCCAATTTTACCCCGCTCAGAGCTAATTAGGGGCCGATGTAGCCTGTCAACTTTATTAGACAGGTTTGGAGCGGAAAATATATGTTCCTCCTCCAAATCTGGTGTTTTGTCGTGAGGCTGCAAGTTATGTAAACGAGCAGATCTCCTAACTCCAATCCGATCCTTGTGATGGTCCAGTTTACTGGTCCTCTGCTTTAATGGAGCGTTGGCACCAGACAAACCGACCGAGGTCCGTGTATCACTCCCTGGGGACCTGGTTCATCAGGTATGGTTCTTTCTGTTGTCCCGGTTCGCAGAGGAGTCCCTGTGTTTGGTCGCCTGGCGGTGGACAAACTTGTTTTTGCTCCATGCGTGCTCGGTACGAGGTAGGCTCTGGGGGGGTCTTTGCCGGGGCACCTCCTCGTATGCAGGCCGCTTCTGCGGCGGGACACGGGATGCTGAATGGTGCAGAGGTTGCGCAGGTCTGCTACCAGCAGACTTCCTTGGGGGGGGGGGGCGAAACTTCTCCGGGAATGCCCTCCCGGAGAGCTTCGGCCAGTCTGCGTTTTTGGTCCAACTTGGTCTGAATTTGCTCCAAAACTTTCCCAAATAATTCTGTTGGCTCTATCAAGTGCTGGAGAAAAGGCACCTTCTGTCCCTCCGGGAGATCCGTCAGAGTCATCCAGAGTTTGCGGATCGTGATGACCACTTCCGACATTCCCTTGCCTTGTGCAACAGCAGCTGTCCCCATCATACGGAGCACAAAGTCTGTTGCTCTGCGGGCTTCATCCAGCAATTCGGCAGCCGCCTGCTTGTCTGTTGTCGTTTGGAGCTGTTGCAGTTTTTTGGTTAGGTAAGCCTGCATTAACGCGGACGCGTTCATGGCGCGTGCCGCGAGTCCCTGAGCCTTGTAGCATTTCTCTAGAAGAGACGCTGAGGCCCGGCAAGCCTTGCTGGGAAGAGTTGGTTTTGTTCCTGATGATTTAGGAGCCAGGTGAGACGCTAGAGTGTCCTCAATCTGAGGCATGTTAGCTATTCCCACTTCATCCATCCCATCCACGTCGAGGAACTGTGAGAGGGGGAGAAGCATGGGGGCTCATGGCTGAGTCCAGGTGCGCGTTATTCTGTCAGAAAATCCGGGAACACGGGCATCTTTTGCCTCGTGGCGGCCTGCTGCTTCGAGTAGAAATAGTTTCCTACTAGCCTCATGAACTGTTGGTGAGGCGGAGGTTCAGGCCATAGGACATTCAGCGCGTCCGCTGCTCTGTGGCACAAGTCGAACAGAGCATGGATGGAAAAGTCAGTTTCTGGGAGCATAGGTACTGTGGTCTGGGAGAGGTCTTCACCCTGATCCTCCAGTTCCAGGTCCACCTCCTCCGTTGAAAATTTGCCCGAGGCTGAAATCGAGATCTCGTCCTCATTCATCATGCCCCGGGTGTCGAATTCGACTGTTAGGTCCACAATGGGAACCAGCACATCAGGGCTGTCGCCCCATTCAACACGTGTGCTGTCATGTAGAGCCATGTTCTCGAGCTCCGGCGTGGGAATGAGGGGCTCCGTGGTGTCCGCGTCCACTGAAGTCGCTGAAGAGCCCATGGCTTTGGCGACGAGGTCAACCCGATGCCGCAGCACCGCATCCATCATGAGGCTGCAGTGTGGGCAAAAGTCGGGCGTATCCAGTGCTGTTTTTGCATGTAGTATCCCCAAACAGATTGGACAGGCCTCGTGGGTGTCTGTTGCTACGAAGGAAAAGCCACATCCGCTGGGACAGGCGCGCGAAGTTGGGCTCGCCGTCCCGTTGGTTTTCCTTGGAAGTCTCGCCTTTCGCTTTCCTTTCTCCGGAGGCATGTCCGAGATGAGGCATGCGAGTCCTTCCAGAATCTTCTTTCTTTTTCCTTGAAAAGTCTCCTCCGTCACGTTCCTTTCGCTAGCTAGCTCTCTAGGAGTTAGCGAGATAGCTTTTTTTTTGTGGCGTAGTTAGCGCTGTCGAGTGAAGCAACCTGTAGATAGAGGAGAATAAAATACTTTGGGGTTAAGAGAAATGTGCCGGACTAGCTTTCACTAGCCCAGTAGTACGTAGGAAAAATTCTCCGTGCGCTCTGTGTAGGTAGCAAGCTCACCTCTGGTTGAGCGATGAAGCAACAAAGAAGTCCCGCGAAGAGGTAGTTCAGGTTTAAGCGAGGTGAAGGGCAAAAATAGAAAGATGGAGGGGCACAAGCCGCTTAAGTACCCAGAGTGCGGGGCCTCTGGTGCGGCGGTGACGCCCCTGCCGTAAAGGCGTGAGTATATTCCTTCAGGTAATCGCGCGTGGACGCAATTCCCATAGCAAGTATGTTGCACCGAGAGACCAACTGAAAGGGAACTAGTTTGAAGGGACGTTCTACCTCAATCCAGGGAATTAGATTATGGAATGGCTTGGAGAATGTAGTTAAAAATGCCAAGTCAATGTTTACATTTAAGAATATTATCAAAACAAATTTGTTAAAAAATATATATGAAATAGCGTAATGTGTATTGTTTAGTTAGAAAATTAGAAAGAGTTAGTCATTTTGTACTGCTGGTGTAAGATTATAATTGTTTAATCTGATTGTGTGAAAAAAAGGGGCATCTATAATAAGATTTATTCTTCTTTCTGCTACCTTTCAATTTTTTATAGTTTGTACGTTATCATTTATTGTCACGATCTGGTACGGTGTTGGCGAACCCGGAGATGCAGACAGGCAGAACACTCGGAGGCACGAGTTGAAAATTAATAAATCATTTAATATGTTGTGAACACAAACTCATAAACAACTAAAACAGGGCAGTACTCACGACTCTTAGAACTAGGCTGTGGCACAAGCATGGACACGACACACCAGGTAAATTGACGAATGACCCGACACTCAAACCCACACCCACACAAACTAATATACAGGTAGTCCCCGACTTACGAGCGAGTTCCGTTACAACGAGTTGCTCGTAACACGGAAATCTCGTAATTCGGAACGGCCGCCACGTGTCTCGTAAGTCCGGAATTTCGCTCGTAAGTTGGAACGGTTTTGCTAGCGCGACTACAAACACTCGTTTTTCATCGAAAAACTGCTTACGAGTGCATAAAAATGATCGGAAACGTGTGTCCACATGTTTAGCTAACGAACTGTGGTGAAAAAACACAGAAAAACTCGGTATTTTTTGCGTTTTTTCCAAAAATTCCCAGCTTGTAAGTCCGGAACCTCGTAGGTCAGAGCGCTCGTAAGTCGGGGACTACCTGTATGCACCGTCATTACCCAAAACCCAAAACACCTGAGAATGCAGCAGCCCAGGGAACCACAAGGTGTAAGGATGGAGAATGGTCCACCATCCTGATAGTACTGACAGTACCCCTCCAACAGACGCCCCATGGCGTCCCAAATGAAACCCCCCAAAAGAACAAGGGCGGGCGGAGGGAGGCAACAGGCACCATCAGCCAGTACAGGAGGACGTCCAGGAGGTCGCCCATCACCACCCGCCAGAACCAGAGGACGTCCAGGAGACCGCCCATCGTGCGGCGTCACGTCGGGCGGGCGACCGGGAGGCCATCCATCGTGCTGTGCCACCGCCGGGGAACGTCCAGGAGGCCGCCCACCACCACCAGCCAGGTCCGGAGGACGTCTAGGAGGCCGGCCATCACCGGCAGGAACCGTGACCCCAAGGTCGGCAACGGCAGGAACCAAGACGTCGACGGCCAGGACACGTTCAGAGTAGGCCGGCAAACGTCCCCCATCGACCGGAACACCGCCTTCGTCGGGCGAAACACCATCGTCGTCAGTCGGAACACCAACATCGGCCGTAACACCATCATCGTTGGCCGGAACACCATCGGCCGGAACACCATCATCGTCGGC
>JBBPBX010110183.1:0-10908 GCA_038048925.1 Garcialebias charrua | reverse complement strand
GAATGTCACCGTAATCAATGGAGGGGAGGAAAGTCACAGATACAAGGCGTTTCCTAACATTCAGTGTTAGACATGATCTGTTTCTGAAAAAGAAACCCAGTTTAACTTTCAGTTTCTTTACTAGGTTTTCCACGTGGAGTTTAAAAGAGAGCTGTGAATCAACCAGGATACCCAAATATTTATAGGAATCAACAAACTCAATTGGGACACCATTTGAGGATAAAATCAGAGGAAGATCTGCTGGGACCGACTTCCTACTTGAAAAAAACATCCCTTTTGTTTTATCAGCATTTAGTACAAGTTTGAGACGGAACAAATCTGACTGGATGATGTCAAAAGCGGATTGCAGAGACTGGAAAGCCTTAGCTACTGTTTTAGCTCGGCAGTAAACAACTGTGTCATCAGCATAGAAATGTAAGGATGCATCAGGGATGCTCTGACCTACATGAGCTATGTAAATTGTAAAGAGGGTTGGTCCTAAGACTGAGCCTTGTGGTACACCATTTTTAACCGTTAAATAACTGGAAGAAGTACCATTGTGCTGAACACATTGCATCCGATTGGACAGATAATTAGAAAACCAACCAATGGTGTGATCAGAGAACCCAATTTCTGAGAGCTTATGACACAAGATGTTATGATCCACTGTGTCAAAAGCTTTAGACAGATCTAAGAAAAGTGCAGCACAATAATTCTTAGCATCCAATGCTTCAACAACGTCATTAAGAACCCGCTCATTCTCAATCAGTTCATCTGGACAGAACTGTCCAGATGAACTGATTGAGAATGAGCGGATTTGATACCTGGACTATTGAGAATGAACTTTCTTGTCATTAAGAACCTTCAAAGAAGCCGTCGTTGTGCTGTGTTTTTTTCCTGAAACCAGATTGATGGAGAGGTAAGATGTTAAATGAGTCCAGATAATTTTTGATCTGAGAGTTTATCAAATTTTCTAGAACCTTGGCTAAAATGCAGAGTTTAGAGATTGGTCGATAATTGTTCAGTGAGGTGGGGTCACCTCCCTTCAGCAAAGGAAGAACAAAGGCTGTTTTCCAAGCATCCGGAATGGTGTTTTGGCTTATGGATAGATTAAAGATGTGGGTCACAGGGACTGTGATGATATGAGCAGCCAGCCTTAAGAAATAAGGTGGAAGTTCATCTGGACCTGCAGATTTTTTAGGATCAAGATCATTTAACAGTTTATTTACCTCACTGACTGAGAACGGAGAAAAAGAGAAGGTGTGATTAACTGAGGATTGACTTGTAGGAGGGATTTGATTTGTAGAAGTTTGATTAGAAGTTTATACTGTAGTGGTATTACAAAAAAGATCTCCACATCTTGTCCTTATAAGGACACAATTCAAGACATCAAATAACTCTACCAGTAAGCACATTTATTCAAAAAATGTTCAATACAAAAACAACTGGACTTTATTTGTAACAGAAGATGTTTCGCTCTTCATCCGAGGAGCTTTTTCAATTTAAAGAGCAGAGTGTGGGGTTCAGGTTATAAAGGCTGAGTGAGATACACACATGTAGATTGACAAATCACACATCACGCCTTAACAGTAGGGGTTTCTTAAGGTCTTTGTTAGTCTAATTCACAGATGAGGCTCCTCTGTTCCCATCAGGTGTGAAAACTGGCTGGGAATCAGTCCTAAAGCTGCATTATACGTTTTTGAAAGTTAGAATCTGAGACCCCCTCCTCTGTTAAGAGACGTTTTTTCTCTCTTAACATGCTTCCTTCACCCCCTCTCAAACCATCTGTGTTCATGGTCCAAAATGTGCACATTCTGGTCCTCAAATGAATGTCCCTTGTCCGTGAGGTGGAGGTGAGCAGCTGAGTTTTGTCCAGATGAGGTGGCTCTCCTGTGTTGAGTCATGCGTCTGTGAAGAGGCTGTTTAGTTTCTCCAATGTAGAGGTCTGGGCAGTCCTCGCTGCACTGGACTGCATACACTACACCACTCTGTTTGTGTGTGGATGTTTTGTCCTTAGGGTGGACCAGCCTCTGTCTGAGAGTCCTGCTTGGTTTGAAATGTACTGTACTGGGATGTTGTATTTGTTGAAAATCTTTCTGAATTTCTCTGATACTCCAGCAACATAAGGGATGACAATGTTTTTTTATCTGTTCTCCTTTTTCTGTTTATTAGTGTGTTTTGTAGATTTCCTTGCTGACTTGACTAAGGCACAGTTAGGATATTCACATGTTTGGAGAGCTTCTTGAATGTGTTTCTCTTCCTTTTCCTTTCCATCTGTCTTCATGGGGACACGTTTGGCCCGATGCTGTAAAGTTCTGATGACAGAGAGTTTGTGTTCCAGTGGATGGTGAGAGTCAAACAGAAGATACTGGTCTGTGTGAGTTGGTTTCCTGTAGATTTTGATGTTGAGGCTGTCCTCTCTTTCCATGTGAACCGAACAACAAAGAAGGCAACTTGTTGTTGTTTGCATCCTCTCTGGCTCAACACAGGAGAGATGTCCATAATCTATCTCCCTATGCCGGACATTCAAGCTCTCAGCGGTCCGGCAGGCATGCCCTCCGCCGGGGCCCGAGCGCCAAAGAACCCTCGTCAATAAAACCTTTTAATTGTATTCTTCTCTCTCCGTGTGAGTCTCTCCAGGTTGAAATACTGATTGTTGTTTGTAACCTTACTATGGAACCCCCTTTAAAAAAAATCAAGACTATCCCTTCAAGGCTGTTTGAGTAATATCTGTGATAATAATAATTATAAATACAGTATGTACCAGTCAGCAAAAAAAAAAAAAAAAAGAAGAAATAGATACTTTGGTACACTTAAAATGGAGTAATTCAGTCTGAGATAACACACATTTCTATCATTGTTTTGTTTTCATAAGTTTTTATTGTTATTTTACCTTTATGCCTAATCTGATAACATCTGTAAAACACATGTTAATTAATTGCTTTCAGTCAGCAATTAATTCAATTAATCCACACAAACCAAAACACTTCAGTGAACCACATCAAGAATGCATCCAAACCTGTGCACTAAATAAAGACGACTGAGCTTATTTATTGTAAGAAAATTATTTCTCCTCATCTGCCAGTTCACAAGTTGCTCACCCTGTGACACTGGATCTAAGTAGGACAGCACCTAATGTCCACATGTCAACCCCTGAGCCATGAGGCAGACTGACATGTTTGAGAGAACTGAGACATTAGTCTTATTGTCTAACTCCTCTTTTCTTGTGTCGCGCTTCAGTGAACAGTGCATTATTCAGGGTGAACAAGCTGTTGTAACTTTAAACTCAGTTGTGCACATTTTCATTAACCTCCTTCAGGCCGTGGCAGCTGAGGAGGTGCAGGAGGAGGCGTAATGGGTCAGAGGGAGAGGCTGCAGCGTTACAGGACAGTTCAATCAGGCTAAATCTTCAGCTGCTTGTCGATTGACTACAACTTAATAATTCTGACTCAAGCGGACAAACTGCGTCTGACTGGTTTTCCTTTGATTGCTTATTTATATAATATCACAAATGAAGCTCTCATTGATGAACTGGTTAACATTTAAAATATACTGATTTTATGTAACCATTGTTCAGCCATATCCAGTCTCATCTGTCACATGCAGACTTTTTAAATATACAATAACGAAGTGCTTGTACGTAGAATGACCACGATTTTATTTGAATAGACATTTGTTCAGAGCTGGTTAATGATGAAATAATCATCTACAGTATTGGTCAATGCATTCACAATAAGTGATAAGTGAAACACATCTCCTGTAATTTTACGTTTTAGATGCAAAAGGGAGAAGAATGTTTTTACTTAAAACAATTCCTCAGTGACCTGTTTTCCTATGATTTGCCAAACTTTCATAACTTTGTTGAATTTTTCTTACTGCAAATTATGTTGAAACATTGCATGAATGCAAATACACTCATTAAATTGAAGTTTGCTGCAACTTATTCTCTGTGAGAAATACTCAAAAAAGTTTAATGTTAGTGTTTGGAGTTGAATCCTTTAAAAAAGTAAATAAATAAATAAAATTGACTTGTTTCAAATGAAAAGTATGATTAAAAGTTAGACTGCTTCTGGCAGGTATATATTAACTTTTAGTTATTAGAAAATGAGAGGTTTAGAAATAACAGATTCAGTTTAATGTAATAATCCTTTCCAACACAATAATCCAAAGTATTTTTAAAGTCACCTAAAATTAAACTTTAAAAGTTACACTGGCAGAGCCATGAAATGCAAAAGTGACATTATTGAATAACCATATAAAGTAGAATCCTCAGGAACATTGTTGATTTTTTTTAGATAAAAGTTATTTTCATATATATTTTCAGATAGCCAGCTTCAAAGATGTGTTAAATATTATATTGCATTAAATAACCAGATATATTTTTATTCTTCCCCTCATTCTTTTTCTTGCAATCTTTACAAATAAAATATAAAACTTATTAGTTTAAAGTTTAATTACAAGTTGACACTGCAAAGCAGCAAAGATTAGATTAGTAAGACAAAAAGACCAAAAAAAAAAAAAAGGGCAGAAATCCTGTGGTGCAGATTTATAAATAACAAATAAAGACAGAATGGTTTTAAACTTAATGATTATATGCCGTATCATAAAATAATACAACAGAAAACTGAATTAAAACAATAAATATAACACTTAAAATAAACAGTACAGTCAGACATTTGTGGTATTAGGAATCTGCAGGTTGCAGAAAATTTAGCATTAACAAGATTAGAGCTTAAAGCAAATAAACCCTTTTTAAAACAAAACAGTTTATGTGTCGTTCATATAAAATTGTATGAATCAAATCAGGAGGTTCAGCACATTAGAAAAATGTTACCCTAATATCTTTGTTTCTAAGCTGAATTAAAAAATAATAAAATATCAAGTGTCATCAGACAAATCAGTAATGAAAACAAATTTTTAGGTTGGAATGATGTGAATCAATTTATTTGGTTTGTGTCTTTCATCAAAAATTCTTAAATTTAGCAACAGCACTAATATTTGGGAGGAACTTGTTTTAGACCAGTGAACACATTTTGTTCATTAAACTTTGATTGTTCATGTTATGTAAGGCCTTATTCCCACTAAAAGGACAAAACGATTTGAGCAAACTTGGTTTGAAGGATTGGTTCATGTTAATTACACGTTGTTCCAAATTTTCTAAAATGATTAATGAAATTACTCAGTTGTGTTTCAAGAACTGAATAGGGTTTCACCATGTCAGTACCAATAAATACCTGCTTCACCCTTTTGTCTCCTCAAAAACTCATGCGTAAACGTGACAGTGACGCCCTCTTGTGCATTTTGAACAAACTGCAGAAAAGTGGGGTTTCGTGTGAATAAAATGCATCTTCCTTCAATCCATTATCTTTACACACTTCTTTTTTCATGCAACATTTAATTTCTGTCACTAAAATAACTTTGTGTCATATGTGAACTTGCAGCTCATTTTAATACCACAGCAGAGAAAGAGACAGTGATCATATGCACATCAACTTAAAAACTAACGTTTTCTTGTAAACAGAACAATTTAATTTTTATATTGCATGCTTTATGCTTTGCTAAAACAAAACAAAACAAAAAAACTATCTTGTCTTTGTTTCTGATGGCAAAATATTAAATCTAAGGGTTTTCCAGACAATTCACAGTTTCACCAAAAACAGATACATTGGGAATTGAAGTCAAGAAACATTTTAGTGTTTCTGTCTACAGCTTTTAACTAAAGGATAAGTACAGTACTGTACTGTCTTATTGGCTCTTATTGTAACTGTTTCTGAACACATTTAATGAACCGCTTGAGCATCAAAACAACTGAAATCTCTCAGAGAATAAAAGTTGACACAAAAGTTGACCTTTAGGTCAAAGTTTTATTCAGTGTCCATAAAGGTTCATTTGGGAGAACGCTGCATGTGTGACTAAACATTATCATGCAAATGTCTTAAATAATCTATTTCTTTATACAAAGTAGGCCTTTTTTTGTTGTTGCCTCCTAAAATATTTTGATGAATCTAAAAAAGTTAAGTCTGGTCCTCTGGACATTCAAAAAACAAAACAAAACAAAAAAATTGGAGAAACGCTTCATCTTTCGTCCAAAAGACTTCTTCATTCGGAGGAGCTGTATTCAGCAAATAGCACCTTCTCATAGTAGATCTACCGTTTGCTGCTGCAGCAAAAACCAGCTGCTATTGAATAGCAAGCAGCCACCAGGGTGCTTATGATCCATCGTTAGGCTAATGGTCCTCCTTAATCATGTGAGCAGCTAGTTTTGGCTGTCAGCAGCAAACTGATTGATCCACTATATGGTGCTACCGGTATTTATAAGACTGAACTGAATACAGCTCCTCAGACTGAAGACGTCTTTCAGACGAAAGATGAAACATTTCTACAATTTTTGTTTTGTTTTGTTTTGCGAATGTCCAGAGGACCAGACTTAACATTTTTAGATTTTTCTACCTGGATTATTGAGCATGCATCAGGATATTTCTGATGAATATTTCTTCAGGCTATACCTAAAAGCATTACAAAATTAGTTTTACTTAAGCTGCTTTTTTACTCATTTTGAGTTTAATGCATTTCCATTTTTGTTTGTTTGTTAATGCATTTAATTCTGACTAATGAATCATTCAGGCACTAAAAAGGCTTGCAAACTGGGTTATACCGGCGCTGTGTCAGTATATGAATAAATTTGTTGTATCTTTTGGCATATCTTCCCTTACTGTCATTTTCTTAAGTTGCATCTAAAAAGATGACACAAATAACAGTTATAGCAGAAAACTTTTAATATAGCGGGTGATCAAAGACGCATCAGGTCTAGAGTATGTTGGATTATCTTTCCTGTTTCTCAGACATTTCAGATCATGCTCATGCTTCTTTGTCCTTCATTTGTACTCTCCTCAGTTTTTAAAATACACACTGCACAAATTGTCTTGATCAGGACAAAAAAGAAAGTAAAAAAAAAAACCTGTCAAAATCTTTGAGGATTTGAAAGACTTTCAGAAGGCTTGGGGAACATTTGTTTAAAGTCACTTTGATTTCAAGATTGTAAAGTTGTTCCAGGTTTAATACTTTACTATTATT
Source organism: Garcialebias charrua (assembly GCA_038048925.1). Lineage (NCBI taxonomy): Eukaryota > Metazoa > Chordata > Actinopteri > Cyprinodontiformes > Rivulidae > Garcialebias > Garcialebias charrua. The sequence goes on along the minus strand of JBBPBX010110183.1, from coordinate 3,855 downwards.
ATTATTATTATTATTATTATTATTATTATTATTATTATTATTATTATTATTATTATTATTATTATTATTATTATTATTATTATTACAGTATTATTATTATTATTATTATTTTTATTATTATTATTATTATTGTTTTTATTATAGGTTTAACTTAATAAATAAATAAATAAATAAATAAATAAATAAATAACCTAGCAGAAATTTTCCTAAGATAGATATACTAATTGGCTTTTTATGTATGTGAATGTTTTTGTACAGTTTTTTTTAATAGAATTTTACCAACATCATACAAAAACGGTACCATAAAATAAACAACGTGTTCACGTTACATATCAAGTAAATAAAACTGTTCAAACAAAAAGCTAACAAGAATAAAAATAAAGATTAAAAAAATAAAAAACCTACGTAAGCGGCCGGCATATTGTATTTATAACATAAAGAACAGGGCAAACTTTACACATCAAATGTTTTAAAAAAGGATGACAAAATTTTTTGACTTCACCAAACACAAAGACCTATAAAACAACTTTAACTCTTTCTTCCAGTGTGTGAAATTAGGGGCGGTTTTAATGAAGCGACACTTGTGTATGTAATGCTTGGCTAACAGCAGAACATTATTTATACCATAGTCAATGTTATTATCACTAATAAAGACACAAAATTTAATCTCTTGGATGACAAAATTTAAATGTATCCCACAATCCCAGACCCCTCCCTGGGCTGCCACCTTACCGTGGTGGAGGGGTTTGAGTGTCCCAATGATCCTAGGAGCTATGCTGTCAGGGGCTTCATGCCCCTAGTAGGGTCACCCAAGGCAGACAGGTCCTAGGTGAGGGACCAGACAAAGTGCAGCCCGAAGACCCCTTATGATGAGTAAAATAAATGGACAAAATGTTCCCTCGCCCGGACGCGGGTCACCGGGGCCCCACTCTGGAGCCAGGCCCGGAGGTGGGGCACGTTGGCGAGCGCCTGGTGGCCGGGCTTTTACCCATGGAGCTCGGCCGGGCACAGCCCGAAGAGGAGACGTGGGTCCCCCTTCCCATGGGCTCACCACCTATGGGAGGGGCCAAAGGGGTCGGGTGCAATGTGGGATGGGTGGTGGCCGAGGGCGGGGACCCTGGCGGTCTGATCCTCGGCTACAGAAGCTGGCCATTGGGACATGGAATGTCACCTCTCTGGTGGGGAAGGAGCCTGAGCTAGTGTGTGAGGTTGAGAGGTTCCGGCTAGAAATAGTCGGACTCACCTCAACGCATGGCTCTGGCTCTGGAACCAGTTTCCTTGAGAGGGGTTGGACACTCTTCCACTCTGGAGTTGCCCCTGGTGAGAGGCGCCGAGCAGGAGTGGGCATACTTGTTGCCCCCCATCTTGGTGCCTGTACGTTGGGGTTCACCCCGGTGAACGAGAGGGTAGCCTCCCTTCGCCTACGTGTGGGGGGACGGGCTCTGACTGTTGTTTGTGCCTATGCGCCAAACGGCAGCGCAGATTACCCACCCTTTTTGGAGTCCTTGGAGGGGGTATTGGAGAGTGCGCCTCCTGGGGACTCCCTTGTTCTGCTGGGGGACTTCAACGCTCACGTGGGCAATGACAGTGAGACCTGGAGGGGTGTGGTTGGGAGGAACGGCCCCCCTGATCTGAACCCGAGTGGTGTTTTGTTGTTGGACTTCTGTGCTCGTCATGGATTGTCCATAACGAACACCATGTTCAGGCATAAGGGTGTACATATGTGCTCTTGGCACCAGGACACCCTAGGTCGCAGTTCGATGATCGACTTTGTTGTTGTCTCATCTGATCTGCGGCCGCATGTCCTGGACACTCGGGTGAAGAGAGGGGCGGAGCTGTCAACTGACCACTACCTGGTGGTGAGTTGGCTCCGATGGTGGGGGAGGATGCCGGTCAGACCTGGCAGACCCAAACGTATTGTGAGGGTCTGCTGGGAACGTCTGGCAGAGTCTCCCGTAAGACGGAGCTTTAACTCCCACCTCCGGGAGAGCTTTGAACACGTTCCGAGGGAGGCGGGGGACATTGAGTCCGAGTGGGCCATGTTCCGCGCCTCTATTGTCGAGGCAGAGTTGTGGCCGCAAGGTTGTTGGTGCCTGTCGTGGTGGCAACCCTCGAACCCGGTGGTGGACACCGGCGGTGAGGGATGCTGTCAGGCTGAAGAAGGAGTCCTATTGGGCCTTTTTGGCCTGTGGGACCCCGGAAGCAGCAGATAGGTACCGACAGTCCAAGCGGCATGCGGCTCGGGTGGTTGCTGAGGCAAAAACTCGGGCGTGGGAGGAGTTCGGAGAGGCCATGGAGAATGACTTCCGTACGGCTTCGAGGCGATTCTGGTCCACCATCCGGCGTCTCAGGGGGGGAAAGCGGTACGCGACCAACACCATTTATGGTGGGGATGGCGTGCTGTTGACCTCAACTCGGGATGTTGTGAGTCGGTGGGCGGAGTACTTCGAAGACCTCCTCAATCCTACTGGCACGTCTTCCACTGAGGAAGCGGAGCCTGGGGACTTTGGGTCGGGCTCTCCAATCTCTGGAGCTGAGGTCACCGAGGTGGTTAAAAAGCTCCGCGGTGGCAGGGCTCCAGGGGTGGATGAGATTCGCCCTGAGTTCCTTAGGGCTCTGGATGTTGTGGGGTTGTGTTGGCTTACGCGACTCTGCAATATCGCGTGGACATCGGGGGCAGTTCCCTTGGATTGGCAGACTGGGGTGGTGGTTCCCCTATTCAAAAAGGGGGACCGTAGGGTGTGTTCCAACTATAGGGGGATCACACTCTTAAGCCTCCCTGGTAAGGTCTATTCAGGGGTTCTGGAGAGGAGGGTCCGTCGGATAGTCGAACCTCGGATTCAGGAGGAGCAATGTGGTTTTCGTGCTGGTCGTGGAACACTGGACCAGCTCTACACCCTCAACAGGGTCCTGGAGGGCGCGTGGGAGTTTGCCCAACCAGTTTACATGTGCTTTGTGGACTTGGAAAAGGCATTCGACCGCGTCCCTCGGGGGGTTCTGTGGGGGGTACTCCGGGAGTATGGGGTACCAGGCCCATTGATATGGGCTGTTAGGTCCCTGTACGACCGGTGTCAGAGCTTGGTCCGCATTGCCGGTAGTAAGTCAGGCTCGTTTCCAGTGAGAGTTGGACTCCGCCAAGGTTGCCCTTTGTCACCGATTCTGTTCATAACTTTTATGGACAGAATTTCTAGGCGCAGCCAAGGTGTTGAGAGGATCCGTTTTGGTGGCCTTAGAATCGCTTCTCTGTTTTTTGCAGATGATGTGGTCCTATTGGCTTCATCAGATCGTGATCTACAGCTTTCGCTGGAGCGGTTTGCAGCCGAGTGTGATGCGGCCGGGATGAGGATCAGTTCCTCCAAATCCGAGGCCATGGTCTTGAGCCGGAAAAGGGTAGCATGCCCTCTCCGGGTCGGGGAGGAGGTCCTGCCCCAAGTGGAGGAGTTTAAGTATCTCGGGGTCTTGTTCACGAATGAGGGAAAACTGGAGCGTGAGATCGATAGGCGGATAGGTGCAGCGTCCGCAGTGAAGCGGGCTGTACCGGTCTGTCGTGGTGAAGAGAGAGCTGAGTCAAAAGGCAAAGCTCTCAATTTACCGATCGATCTACGTTCCCACCCTCATCTATGGTCATGAGCTCTGGGTTGTGACCGAAAGAACGAGATCTCGGATACAAGCGGCTGAAATGAGTTTTCTCCGCAGGGTGTCTGGACTCTCCCTTAGAGATAGGGTGAGAAGCTCAGTCATCCGGGAGGGACTCGGAGTAGAGCCGCTGCTTCTCCACATCGAGAGGAGCCAGTTGAGGTGGCTCGGGCACTCTGGAGTAGAGCCGCTGCTTCTCCACATCGAGAGGAGCCAGTT
>JBBPBX010110182.1:0-10908 GCA_038048925.1 Garcialebias charrua | reverse complement strand
TTCATTGTTTACATTGTTGTTTGTTCTTTTCAGCTTGTCAGTTACAAAACTGAAACTAAATTTATGACCATTTTAATAGAAAAAGCGTTTCTGAATCAAAAATCTTTTCTGAATCAAATCGTGACACCAAAAATCGGAATCGATTCTCCACACACTGAGAAATTTGCACCCCTACTCGACTCGTATCAAAGCTCGTGATCTCTCCAGCTTCACTTCGTTCTCTGTGGTTTGAACCTGCAGCAGAGGACTGTCCCACACGGTGTCTGTTTGGAGGACTGTGTCCCACACGGTGTCTGTTTGGAGGACTGTGTCCCACATGGTGTCTGTTTGGAGGACTGTGTCCCACATGGTGTCTGTTTGGAGGACTGTGTCCCACATGGTGTCTGTTTGGAGGACTGTGTCCCACACGGTGTCTGTTTGGAGGACTGTGTCCCACATGGTGTCTGTTTGGAGGACTGTGTCCCACATGGTGTCTGTTTGGAGGACTGTGTCCCACATGGTGTCTGTTTGGAGGACTGTGTCCCACATGGTGTCTGTTTGGAGGACTGTGTCCCACATGGTGTCTGTTTGGAGGACTGTGTCCCACATGGTGTCTGTTTGGAGGACTGTGTCCCACATGGTGTCTGTTTGGAGGACTGTGTCCCACATGGTGTCTGTTTGGAGGACTGTGTCCCACACGGTGTCTGTTTGGAGGACTGTGTCCCACATGGTGTCTGTTTGGAGGACTGTGTCCCACGGTGTCTGTTTGGAGGACTGTGTCCCACATGGTGTCTGTTTGGAGGACTGTGTCCCACATGGTGTCTGTTTGGAGGACTGTGTCCCACATGGTGTCTGTTTGGAGGACTGTGTCCCACATGGTGTCTGTTTGGAGGACTGTGTCCCACATGGTGTCTGTTTGGAGGACTGTGTCCCACATGGTGTCTGTTTGGAGGACTGTGTCCCACATGGTGTCTGTTTGGAGGACTGTGTCCCACATGGTGTCTGTTTGGAGGACTGTGTCCCACATGGTGTCTGTTTGGAGGACTGTGTCCCACATGGTGTCTGTTTGGAGGACTGTGTCCCACATGGTGTCTGTTTGGAGGACTGTGTCCCACACGGTGTCTGTTTGGAGGACTGTGTCCCACATGGTGTCTGTTTGGAGGACTGTGTCCCACATGGTGTCTGTTTGGAGGACTGTGTCCCACATGGTGTCTGTTTGGAGGACTGTGTCCCACATGGTGTCTGTTTGGAGGACTGTGTCCCACATGGTGTCTGTTTGGAGGACTGTGTCCCACATGGTGTCTGTTTGGAGGACTGTGTCCCACATGGTGTCTGTTTGGAGGACTGTGTCCCACATGGTGTCTGTTTGGAGGACTGTGTCCCACATGGTGTCTGTTTGGAGGACTGTGTCCCACATGGTGTCTGTTTGGAGGACTGTGTCCCACATGGTGTCTGTTTGGAGGACTGTGTCCCACATGGTGTCTGTTTGGAGGACTGTGTCCCACATGGTGTCTGTTTGGAGGACTGTGTCCCACATGGTGTCTGTTTGGAGGACTGTGTCCCACATGGTGTCTGTTTGGAGGACTGTGTCCCACATGGTGTCTGTTTGGAGGACTGTGTCCCACATGGTGTCTGTTTGGAGGACTGTGTCCCACATGGTGTCTGTTTGGAGGACTGTGTCCCACATGGTGTCTGTTTGGAGGACTGTGTCCCACATGGTGTCTGTTTGGAGGACTGTGTCCCACATGGTGTCTGTTTGGAGGACTGTGTCCCACATGGTGTCTGTTTGGAGGACTGTGTCCCACATGGTGTCTGTTTGGAGGACTGTGTCCCACATGGTGTCTGTTTGGAGGACTGTGTCCCACATGGTGTCTGTTTGGAGGACTGTGTCCCACATGGTGTCTGTTTGGAGGACTGTGTCCCACATGGTGTCTGTTTGGAGGACTGTGTCCCACATGGTGTCTGTTTGGAGGACTGTGTCCCACATGGTGTCTGTTTGGAGGACTGTGTCCCACATGGTGTCTGTTTGGAGGACTGTGTCCCACATGGTGTCTGTTTGGAGGACTGTGTCCCACATGGTGTCTGTTTGGAGGACTGTGTCCCACATGGTGTCTGGAGGACTGTGTCCCACATGGTGTCTGTTTGGAGGACTGTGTCCCACATGGTGTCTGTTTGGAGGACTGTGTCCCACATGGTGTCTGTTTGGAGGACTGTGTCCCACATGGTGTCTGGAGGACTGTGTCCCACATGGTGTCTGTTTGGAGGACTGTGTCCCACATGGTGTCTGTTTGGAGGACTGTGTCCCACATGGTGTCTGTTTGGAGGACTGTGTCCCACATGGTGTCTGGAGGACTGTGTCCCACATGGTGTCTGTTTGGAGGACTGTGTCCCACATGGTGTCTGTTTGGAGGACTGTGTCCCACATGGTGTCTGTTTGGAGGACTGTGTCCCACATGGTGTCTGTTTGGAGGACTGTGTCCCACATGGTGTCTGTTTGGAGGACTGTGTCCCACATGGTGTCTGGAGGACTGTGTCCCACACGGTGTCTGTTTGGAGGACTGTGTCCCACATGGTGTCTGTTTGGAGGACTGTGTCCCACATGGTGTCTGTTTGGAGGACTGTGTCCCACATGGTGTCTGTTTGGAGGACTGTGTCCCACATGGTGTCTGTTTGGAGGACTGTGTCCCACATGGTGTCTGGAGGACTGTGTCCCACATGGTGTCTGTTTGGAGGACTGTGTCCCACATGGTGTCTGTTTGGAGGACTGTGTCCCACACGGTGTCTGTTTGGAGGACTGTGTCCCACATGGTGTCTGTTTGGAGGACTGTGTCCCACATGGTGTCTGTTTGGAGGACTGTGTCCCACATGGTGTCTGTTTGGAGGACTGTGTCCCACATGGTGTCTGTTTGGAGGACTGTGTCCCACATGGTGTCTGTTTGGAGGACTGTGTCCCACATGGTGTCTGTTTGGAGGACTGTGTCCCACATGGTGTCTGTTTGGAGGACTGTGTCCCACATGGTGTCTGTTTGGAGGACTGTGTCCCACATGGTGTCTGTTTGGAGGACTGTGTCCCACATGGTGTCTGTTTGGAGGACTGTGTCCCACATGGTGTCTGTTTGGAGGACTGTGTCCCACATGGTGTCTGTTTGGAGGACTGTGTCCCACATGGTGTCTGTTTGGAGGACTGTGTCCCACACGGTGTCTGTTTGGAGGACTGTGTCCCACATGGTGTCTGTTTGGAGGACTGTGTCCCACATGGTGTCTGTTTGGAGGACTGTGTCCCACATGGTGTCTGTTTGGAGGACTGTGTCCCACATGGTGTCTGTTTGGAGGACTGTGTCCCACATGGTGTCTGTTTGGAGGACTGTGTCCCACATGGTGTCTGGAGGACTGTGTCCCACACGGTGTCTGTTTGGAGGACTGTGTCCCACATGGTGTCTGTTTGGAGGACTGTGTCCCACATGGTGTCTGTTTGGAGGACTGTGTCCCACATGGTGTCTGTTTGGAGGACTGTGTCCCACATGGTGTCTGTTTGGAGGACTGTGTCCCACATGGTGTCTGTTTGGAGGACTGTGTCCCACATGGTGTCTGTTTGGAGGACTGTGTCCCACATGGTGTCTGTTTGGAGGACTGTGTCCCACATGGTGTCTGTTTGGAGGACTGTGTCCCACATGGTGTCTGTTTGGAGGACTGTGTCCCACATGGTGTCTGTTTGGAGGACTGTGTCCCACATGGTGTCTGTTTGGAGGACTGTGTCCCACATGGTGTCTGTTTGGAGGACTGTGTCCCACATGGTGTCTGTTTGGAGGACTGTGTCCAACATGGTGTCTGTTTGGAGGACTGTGTCCCACATGGTGTCTGTTTGGAGGACTGTGTCCCACATGGTGTCTGTTTGGAGGACTGTGTCCCACATGGTGTCTGTTTGGAGGACTGTGTCCCACATGGTGTCTGTTTGGAGGACTGTGTCCCACATGGTGTCTGTTTGGAGGACTGTGTCCCACATGGTGTCTGTTTGGAGGACTGTGTCCCACACGGTGTCTGTTTGGAGGACTGTGTCCCACATGGTGTCTGTTTGGAGGACTGTGTCCCACATGGTGTCTGTTTGGAGGACTGTGTCCCACACGGTGTCTGTTTGGAGGACTGTGTCCCACATGGTGTCTGTTTGGAGGACTGTGTCCCACATGGTGTCTGTTTGGAGGACTGTGTCCCACATGGTGTCTGTTTGGAGGACTGTGTCCAACATGGTGTCTGTTTGGAGGACTGTGTCCCACATGGTGTCTGTTTGGAGGACTGTGTCCCACATGGTGTCTGTTTGGAGGACTGTGTCCCACATGGTGTCTGTTTGGAGGACTGTGTCCCACATGGTGTCTGTTTGGAGGACTGTGTCCCACACGGTGTCTGTTTGGAGGACTGTGTCCCACATGGTGTCTGTTTGGAGGACTGTGTCCCACATGGTGTCTGTTTGGAGGACTGTGTCCCACACGGTGTCTGTTTGGAGGACTGTGTCCCACATGGTGTCTGTTTGGAGGACTGTGTCCCACATGGTGTCTGTTTGGAGGACTGTGTCCCACATGGTGTCTGTTTGGAGGACTGTGTCCCACATGGTGTCTGTTTGGAGGACTGTGTCCCACATGGTGTCTGTTTGGAGGACTGTGTCCCACATGGTGTCTGTTTGGAGGACTGTGTCCCACATGGTGTCTGTTTGGAGGACTGTGTCCCACATGGTGTCTGTTTGGAGGACTGTGTCCCACATGGTGTCTGTTTGGAGGACTGTGTCCCACATGGTGTCTGTTTGGAGGACTGTGTCCCACATGGTGTCTGTTTGGAGGACTGTGTCCCACATGGTGTCTGTTTGGAGGACTGTGTCCCACATGGTGTCTGTTTGGAGGACTGTGTCCCACATGGTGTCTGTTTGGAGGACTGTGTCCCACATGGTGTCTGTTTGGAGGACTGTGTCCCACATGGTGTCTGTTTGGAGGACTGTGTCCCACATGGTGTCTGTTTGGAGGACTGTGTCCCACATGGTGTCTGTTTGGAGGACTGTGTCCCACATGGTGTCTGTTTGGAGGACTGTGTCCCACATGGTGTCTGTTTGGAGGACTGTGTCCCACACGGTGTCTGTTTGGAGGACTGTGTCCCACATGGTGTCTGTTTGGAGGACTGTGTCCCACATGGTGTCTGTTTGGAGGACTGTGTCCCACATGGTGTCTGTTTGGAGGACTGTGTCCCACACGGTGTCTGTTTGGAGGACTGTGTCCCACATGGTGTCTGTTTGGAGGACTGTGTCCCACATGGTGTCTGTTTGGAGGACTGTGTCCCACATGGTGTCTGTTTGGAGGACTGTGTCCCACACGGTGTCTGTTTGGAGGACTGTGTCCCACATGGTGTCTGTTTGGAGGACTGTGTCCCACATGGTGTCTGTTTGGAGGACTGTGTCCCACATGGTGTCTGTTTGGAGGACTGTGTCCCACATGGTGTCTGTTTGGAGGACTGTGTCCCACACGGTGTCTGTTTGGAGGACTGTGTCCCACATGGTGTCTGTTTGGAGGACTGTGTCCCACATGGTGTCTGTTTGGAGGACTGTGTCCCACACGGTGTCTGTTTGGAGGACTGTGTCCCACATGGTGTCTGTTTGGAGGACTGTGTCCCACATGGTGTCTGTTTGGAGGACTGTGTCCCACATGGTGTCTGTTTGGAGGACTGTGTCCCACATGGTGTCTGTTTGGAGGACTGTGTCCCACATGGTGTCTGTTTGGAGGACTGTGTCCCACATGGTGTCTGTTTGGAGGACTGTGTCCCACATGGTGTCTGTTTGGAGGACTGTGTCCCACATGGTGTCTGTTTGGAGGACTGTGTCCCACACGGTGTCTGTTTGGAGGACTGTGTCCCACATGGTGTCTGTTTGGAGGACTGTGTCCCACATGGTGTCTGTTTGGAGGACTGTGTCCCACATGGTGTCTGTTTGGAGGACTGTGTCCCACATGGTGTCTGTTTGGAGGACTGTGTCCCACACGGTGTCTGTTTGGAGGACTGTGTCCCACATGGTGTCTGTTTGGAGGACTGTGTCCCACACGGTGTCTGTTTGGAGGACTGTGTCCCACATGGTGTCTGTTTGGAGGACTGTGTCCCACATGGTGTCTGTTTGGAGGACTGTGTCCCACACGGTGTCTGTTTGGAGGACTGTGTCCCACATGGTGTCTGTTTGGAGGACTGTGTCCCACATGGTGTCTGTTTGGAGGACTGTGTCCCACATGGTGTCTGTTTGGAGGACTGTGTCCCACACGGTGTCTGTTTGGAGGACTGTGTCCCACACGGTGTCTGTTTGGAGGACTGTGTCCCACATGGTGTCTGTTTGGAGGACTGTGTCCCACATGGTGTCTGTTTGGAGGACTGTGTCCCACATGGTGTCTGTTTGGAGGACTGTGTCCCACACGGTGTCTGTTTGGAGGACTGTGTCCCACACGGTGTCTGTTTGGAGGACTGTGTCCCACATGGTGTCTGTTTGGAGGACTGTGTCCCACATGGTGTCTGTTTGGAGGACTGTGTCCCACATGGTGTCTGTTTGGAGGACTGTGTCCCACATGGTGTCTGTTTGGAGGACTGTGTCCCACACGGTGTCTGTTTGGAGGACTGTGTCCCACACGGTGTCTGTTTGGAGGACTGTGTCCCACATGGTGTCTGTTTGGAGGACTGTGTCCCACACGGTGTCTGTTTGGAGGACTGTGTCCCACATGGTGTCTGTTTGGAGGACTGTGTCCCACATGGTGTCTGTTTGGAGGACTGTGTCCCACACGGTGTCTGTTTGGAGGACTGTGTCCCACATGGTGTCTGTTTGGAGGACTGTGTCCCACATGGTGTCTGTTTGGAGGACTGTGTCCCACATGGTGTCTGTTTGGAGGACTGTGTCCCACATGGTGTCTGTTTGGAGGACTGTGTCCCACATGGTGTCTGTTTGGAGGACTGTGTCCCACATGGTGTCTGTTTGGAGGACTGTGTCCCACATGGTGTCTGTTTGGAGGACTGTGTCCCACATGGTGTCTGTTTGGAGGACTGTGTCCCACATGGTGTCTGTTTGGAGGACTGTGTCCCACATGGTGTCTGTTTGGAGGACTGTGTCCCACATGGTGTCTGTTTGGAGGACTGTGTCCCACACGGTGTCTGTTTGGAGGACTGTGTCCCACACGGTGTCCGTTTGGAGACAACGCCGTCCTGCTCGGCTCGAAGCTCTGCTGCTCACATGCTCCGCCACGTCGTTCGTTTGACGGACGTTTCACACGCCGGTGGTTTTCATCAGCTCAGCCGTCACGTGAGTCCAGACGGACGCGGAGCCGACATGTTTGATTTTACTGACGCACTCTCAAACTCCTGACATGTATTTATTGAACCCATCATCCCAAAATTAAACCGCCTCACGCCCTTTGTTGATTCTGCTCATTATTATTTTGACTCCTCATTTTGTATGTCGTCTCGTTGAGCTTCCCCTCGTGCACGCTGACTGACTGAAGGGACTCCATGCAGAACTGAAGGACGTGGTTTAAATATCTACAGAAGTCTGAGCCTCTTCACAACGTTCCAGTGAACTAGAGAAGAAGTTTAGGTTGCTCAACTCCGTCCATTGTTTGTTTGTCGACCTGCATCATCTTCCAACAGGACTGACCCACGAGGGTTGAAGACGAACACAGATGCTGCAGCACCACAGCACCACCTCTGTCATCCTGCAGGTTTCTCCTCTTCAGAGCTCACTTTAACCCCCCACCCCCCGTTGTCTTCTCATATCCAACATAACAGAGTCTCCAGCTCACCAGCATCATTTTTACAAGAACAAATCGTTCTGAGAACAGATGTCATGAAAATAGTGGTTGTAATAAAAGTCTGGGGCAGAAAAGGATCAGGAAGTTTGGACGGAGCGGCAGAAGTAGATCAAGTGAGACAGAATACTGGAGGAACGTGTAAACCTCCTTCAGATGGGACTCTAAGATACAATCTGTACTTGAAGTGTCTGTTAATGCACCAAGGTACAAGGTTTCACGTCAGCTTCCACTTTATGTGCAGCTGAAGAGTTCAGTCTGATAGAAATATTTAAGATGAAAGTTTACAGGTTATTAATAAAACTAGTATTTTTGGGCCCCTTCAGAAACCTTTGAGGAGTTCTGTACCTGCAGAATTTGTTGCTGCAGTATATATTTATATATTTTATATATATTCAGTAGGGTGGTACTGATATGTGCTAACGAGCCCGTGTGAATCTGGCCTCACCTCTTATAACGCGTTAATAAATGCAGCGGTTTGATGAGCTGCTGTCAATGTTAATGTATGCGCCTTGAAAAGGTGAGGCGGCGAGGGCAGGTAAACAACACGCCGCAGCTGGAACCTTCATTTCTGCACTTAATGCACGTTTTAATGAGTAAACGTGTTTCTCCACATTTCACTCTTTGCTGCCGAACTTTGAGCTGACACGGAGCAGATGTCGCCTTTTTAAAGTTTTCTGCTAACAGATGTTAGGTGGCAGCTTGTTGGCAAAAGTTGGTTAAAAGTACAAAAGAACTCAGTTTATTAACATGAATTAAACTTCAGTGTCTTCATCCTTCAGGACAATCATGTACACGACCCAGTTTGGAAATATTCAACACCAAACTCTAAATTATCTTATCTTGTCTTATCTTATCTTGTCTTATCTTGTCTTGTCTTATCTTGTCTTATCATGTCTTGTCTTGTCTTGCCTTATCTTGTCTTATCTTGTCTTGCCTTGTCTTGTCTTATCTTATCTTGTCTTGTCTTATCTTGTCTTGTCCTATCTTGTCTTGTCTTATCTTGTCTTATCTTATCATGTCTTGTCTTGTCTTATCTTGTCTTGTCCTATCTTGTCTTGTCTAATCTTGTCTTATCTTATCTTGTCTTGTCTTATCTTGTCCTATCTTGCCTTGTCTTGTCTTATCTTGTCCTATCTTGCCTTGTCTTGTCTTATCTTGTCCTATCTTGCCTTGTCTTATCTTGTCTTATCTTATCTTGTCTTGTCCTATCTTGTCTTGTCTAATCTTGTCTTGTCCTATCTTGTCTTGTCTTATCTTGTCTTATCTTATCATGTCTTGTCTTGTCTTATCTTGTCTTGTCCTATCTTGTCTTGTCTAATCTTGTCTTGTCCTATCTTGTCTTGTCTTATCTTGTCTTATCTTATCATGTCTTGTCTTGTCTTATCTTGTCTTGTCCTATCTTGTCTTGTCTAATCTTGTCTTGTCTTATCTTGTCTTATCTTATCATGTCTTGTCTTGTCTTATCTTGTCTTGTCCTATCTTGTCTTGTCTAATCTTGTCTTATCTTATCTTGTCTTGTCTTATCTTGTCCTATCTTGCCTTGTCTTGTCTTATCTTGTCCTATCTTGCCTTGTCTTGTCTTATCTTGTCCTATCTTGCCTTGTCTTGTCTTATCTTGTCCTATCTTGCCTTGTCTTATCTTGTCTTATCTTATCATGTCTTGTCTTGTCTTATCTTATCATGACTTGTCTTTTCTTGTCTTGTCCTATCTTGTCTTGTCTTATCTTATCATGTCTTGTCTTGTCTTATCTTGTCTTGTCTTATCTTGTCATGTCCTAGCTTGTCTTATCTTATCATGTCTTGTCTTATCTTGTCCTATCTTGTCTTGTCTTGTCTTATATTGTCATGTCCTATCTTGTCTTATCTTATCATGTCTTGTCTTGTCTTGTCTTGTCTTATCTAGTCTTGTCCTATCTTGTCTCTTCCTATCTTGTCTTGTCCTATCTTGTCTTATCTTATCATGTCTTGTCTTATCATGTCTTGTCTTGTCTTGCCTTATCTTGTCTTATCTTGTCTTGCCTTGTCTTGTCTTATCTTATCTTGTCCTATCTTGCCTTGTCTTATCTTGTCTTATCTTATCATGTCTTGTCTTATCTTGTCTTGTCCTATCTTGTCTTGTCTAATCTTGTCTTATCTTATCATGTCTTGTCTTGTCTTATCTTATCTTGTCTTGTCTTATCTTGTCCTATCTTGCCTTGTCTTGTCTTATCTTGTCGTGTCCTATCTTGTCTTGTCTTATCTTATCTTGTCTTGTCTTATCTTGTCCTATCTTGCCTTGTCTTGTCTTGTCTTGTCTTGTCTTATCTTATCTTGTCTTATCATGTCTTGTCTTGTCTTGCCTTATCTTGTCTTATCTTGTCTTGCCTTGTCTTGTCTTATCTTATCTTGTCCTATCTTGCCTTGTCTTATCTTGTCTTATCTTATCATGTCTTGTCTTGTCCTATCTTGTCTTGTCTAATCTTGTCTTATCTTATCATGTCTTGTCTTGTCTTATCTTATCTTGTCCTATCTTGCCTTGTCTTGTCTTATCTTGTCGTGTCCTATCTTGTCTTGTCTTATCTTATCATGTCTTGTCTTGTCTTATCTAGTCTTGTCCTATCTTGTCTCTTCCTATCTTGTCTTGTCCTATCTTGTCTTATCTTATCATGTCTTGTCTTGTCTTATCTTATCTTGTCTTGTCTTATCTTGTCTTGTCTTATCTTGTCTTATCTTGTCTTCTCATGTCTTGTCTTGTCTTGCCTTATCTTGTCTTGTCTTATCTTATCTTGTCTTGTCTTATCTTGTCTTGTCTTGTCTTATCTTGTCTTCTCATGTCTTGTCTTGTCTTATCTTGTCTTGTCTTATCTTGTCCTATCTTGTCTTGTCTTATCTTGTCTTGTCTTATCTTGTCTTATCTGGTCTTATCTTGTCTTATCATGTCTTGTCTTGTCTTGCCTTATCTTGTCTTATCTTGTCTTGCCTTGTCTTGTCTTATCTTGTCTTATCTTGTCTTGTCTTATCTTGTCTTATCTTGTCTTATCTTGTCCTATCTTGTCTTGTCTTATCTTGTCTTGTCTTATCTTGTCTTGTCTTATCTTGTCTTGTCCTATAGAATAGAATAGAATAGAATAGAATAGTA
>JBBPBX010110181.1:0-10908 GCA_038048925.1 Garcialebias charrua | reverse complement strand
AAAGTCAACTTTATTGTCAAAACTGCAATATGTACAGGACATACACAGGATTGAAATTGCATTTCTCTCAGTCCCTCGGTGCAACAGTAACCATTTAAACACTAAAACACTGAAACATTTAATAAACATAAGCATAAAATGAAATAATAAAAGTGTAATACTGTCCTGAGTTTTTGCATAGTAGTTTTTGCATAGTAGTAGTATGAAAGTATGAAAAGTTACACCAACACTAAAACACTAAACATTTAATAAACATAAGCATAAAATGAAATAATAAAAGTGTAATACTGTCCTGAGTTTTTTGCATAGTAGTATAAAAGTGTAAAAAGTATATCTATAAAATAAAATGAAAGTTCTGGCATTGACATTTGTAATAGAGTGACAAAGCAGCATATGAAGTTTATGTACACAGTACTGTATATGTATGAGGTAGTTGATATTGGTATAGAGGTAAAGTGGCATATGCAATAAGGCTAGTAAAAAATAATATATATATCAGCAGTAGTGTAGATATAAAAAGTAGTGTAAATGTAAACAGTAGTAATAAATGTAAACAGTAGTAATGAATGTAAACAGTACAGTAGTAATAAATGTAAACAGTGAATGTAAACAGTAGTATGACTATATGCAGTAATGTAATACAAACATTAGTGCAAATAGAAGAAGAAGATATATTAAGATATATTAAGATATATTAAGATAATATAAGAAGAAGAAGATATATTAGTTCATATCTTAGATCTTATTGCTGTTTTTTCTTTTACATTTTATTGTTGGACGTAACTGGGAACCTGTGTACATAATCTCGTTCCATCACATGTACCACATGGGATACAAATGACAAATAAAGAACCATGAATCCTTGAATCCTTGAACAACCACCTTCTTATGTCTCTGACTTGGTTCAGCTCCACACACCATCTCGTAGGTTAAGGTAGTCAGCTCAGGTCTCTGACTCACTAATTGGAGGACTACTGTTTTAACCGCTGACCACAGCTGCCCTAAATAATCTAATGTGTGTTTTCGGAAGGAAACCAGAAGCTGTAAAAAAACAAACACAAAAAACACACACACACACACACACTTGTGGGGAAAATGCAAATTCTGCAGAAAGGCCAGTGATCCTACAATCTTCCAACAATGCTGTCATGTCACATCAGTAGTTAACTGTGAATTTAGAAAAACTAATTATCCTAACCATAGATAGTTAAATGACAACCTCAGTTTTATCTTCTTTTAGTTTTGGTATTCGTTGGTTTTTGTTATTTTGAATCTGGAAAACAGTTGCAAAGACAGTCTCTTCAACCTCTCCACACTCACCCCTGGTCATTTTACACGTTGCCCAAATGCAGGACAAAGGCGTCTCAGGCTCATCTTGACAGCGTAGGCGAAAGGGGCTAAAGAAAGACTTATCAGTTACAAAACTAGTCACACTTACTGAAACTCACTTTTAAGATAAGACTGGATCAGATAACACTGGCCATATCTAAACCCACCAAGATTCAACCAGGCTTAGTGGGCTACGAGGCATTATGTGTGCAAATTTCAAAGGGATCAACAGTGTGTAACTTATCCAAGTTTGTGTGTGTGCGCGTGTATGTGTGTGTGTGTGTGTGCGTGTGCGTGCGTGTGCTTTTCCCTCCCTTACTGCGTTTAAAAGAGCGAAAGCTGATAGGTGTCACGTCACAGGAGAGGAGCTGGAATAAAATGTATCTTGATCACTGGGGAATAGGTTAACAAGTTTATTTGAATGGGACTGTGTAGCACAGTGGTCAGTGCCATGGTCTTATATTTCTAATGCTGCAGGTTTAGGATTGGATTTTTTTCAGAAAGTGCAAGGCGTATAAAACAAATCGTGCATGTGAGTTTGCGTTCTGTGGCGACTCCTGCAGAAGGGAGCAGCCTAAAGTAAAACATCATACAGTGTTTTAGATAACACTTCCTGTGACGATCATCTTAGTTGCATTACAAGGGGATCACATATGAAATCTATTTAGTTTGTATAAATACTATTAGGATGATGGCTGGCAAAGACCGTTTTAAATTACGTTTGGCTTCTGAGATTATGTGTACCCCTTAGAGAGCAAAGCAACAAAGGATCACAATGCCTTTGGGAAACTGCTCACAAGAGCAGCTGAGAAAACGACATCAGGCCCTGACATGATCCAGGTCATATGAGTACCGGTAATACATACAAGTAATCCATTATCCCAGAAGAGCTGAAAGAGGTAGCCGTGGAAAGAGATGTCTGGGCCTCCCTGTTCAAGCTGCTGCCCCCACGAACCGACGGAATAAGTGGAAGATAATTGATGGGTGGATAGTCCATAATAATTCAGATTGTACTGCAAAGAACTAAATATGTACAGCAATGCAGCAAATGCCTCATTGGTAGAAACATAAGGCTGAGAAATGTAAAACCTAAACTTTGTTGTGCATGTGTGAGCATACTTCAACATATTTTCTAAATGCAGACATACCATCCCCTAAATTTTATTTAGGCTGTTTACAGTGTAAAAAAGACATATTTACAAAATAATATATAGATTTTTTTTTCAGGGGTGCTATTTTAAAATTTACAGACACTTGAGCACCATCAAAAAGAGGCTAAAATTGCCACTGAAGCCAGTTCATTTTTTTATAATGTACTTTTAAACGCATTATGTATGATTAATAAGTGTGTTAAGTGCAGATTCATTTCTTACCTTAATAGTTAGTATATCCCACACATCAGGTGCATGTCCTCATCCTCCTCCCTGCTCCACACCATGGGGCAACAAGCGCTACTCAAAGTTTTTGACCACACACAAAAAACTGCCTAAAGGTTCCAGTATAGCTCTGCGTACGTCGGTACGCGTGTCCGCGCGTGCTGTAAGCAGGCAGTTCACCTGCACACCCCAACGTACGTTCTCCTATACATTCTCGCGTTTTCGCACCAAATTCTTGACGTCATTTGAGCAGCTGCAGCGCAGAGCGTTTATCTACGGGACAAATTGAGGTCGCTGATTGGTCCTTTGCTAACACGCCTACTGCATTGATTGACAGGTCATGGGGAAAAAAAGACGAGAGCTGGCAGCTGCAGACGCAGTGGTGTTCTATGTTTATATATTAATAAAATGTTCTAAAAAATAAAAAAATAGAAACAGGGAGTGCTGGTCCTGCAGCCCACACATCAGACCAGCACACCAGGTAATCTCCAGACCCTCCAGCAGCCACGCTGGACCTGAGTTTAATTCGCTCGTGACAACATGTGTTCATTTCTCATCATTTCAGTCATGGAGTCAATGGAGGAGGAAAAGATCACTGCCTTTTGGCAAAAAACAAAAGAAAAGGCCAGATCAGGGATGAAGAAGGGGAATTTAGTAACATTTGTGTCACATACAAAACAGTCCGGCGCCGGGCAGTTTATTGTGAGACAACGCGTTTGCGTACGCAATCGTAAAATGAGCTTTGCGCGTACATGCCCTGCAGGGATACGCTTGTACCTCTGCGTAATACGTGCGTACAGCTGCGTATGGACGTACGCAGAGCTATACGGGAGCCTTAAAGGTATTGTGACATGATTGACTTCCGGCTCTTGGCGAAGCAGGTCGCTTCTCTTTCTGCTCCTCTCCTGCCCTAAAGTTTTCCTCCTCCCTGCTTTTGCATTTTTGTCTCGTCTGCAAAACTTCAGCGCTCAGTCGAAGCAATTTGGAAATGGATTTAATTGCGTGGGCTGGCTCCTCTATCGATAATTTTTTTTCCACAAAGTGCTCTGGACCAGGAGAACCGGCATGCCCCCCCGACATGCATGCAGTTGGCTACATTAGGGACTCGTCGGGCGAGTAGAAGTTAATGTATCTGACCGTTCTTTCAGTCGAGGACGTGGAACATCTGTGGATAATTGAAATTATGGTAGCAGGTCCTCTGCTTTTTGGCTTAGGCGGAGGGTTCTGCTACTGGAAGCTGAGGAAGACTACCGCGGCGATCAACGCACTGGCAAAACTTCTTGCTCCACAAGATTCTTTGATCCGGGCTGTGACCTCAATGAACCAGCTGTTGTTTGAACTGAATCGCACGATTGGAACAGTGGTAGACAGCCGCAGACCTGCAATGCGGTTTGGGACTAGTTTACAGCCGACCGGGCTACATCAGGGGGCAGACGGGGACCTGTAGCTCGGATTGAATGAAACCTCACATGATTCGGCGATTTGGACCCAGACGTCACCTGGACTCAAGGCTGCAGTCGGATACACTGTAGCCTGCCCTGAAAAATAAATAATGCAACTAATCTAATCGGGACACAAGCAACCTTGAAAAAAGGCTGACTACAAACCTCTCCTGGAGTCTGAAGCTGTTGGAAAACTGTCGCCCCCCTCCCCCCCAGAGGTCTCTGTGTGCATTCAGATGGAGCCGGCTGAGCCCATCTGCAGACTGTGCTTATCTGAAATGATTGCTCACAGACTTATCTCCCTGCTATGCTACCAAAATGCAACATGTCTCTTGTCTTTATCTGTGCTGAGCGGGTAGAGTTTTTTTTTACTTTATCATAGAATGTCCTAAGACAAAATGTGATGGATTATTTTTTTGAATACCAATGATTATCCCACTGTATGTTCCTTTTTTTTTCCCATATCTGATTGTCTGGCGGTGCAATATAATTATTGCTGCGGCTTTCCGTGCGTACGTCCCTCTTAGGATGGTGCGCGCGCCAATAGCACTGTTTTGTACCTTGGTGCAAATATGCCAATAAAGATATATTCTATTCTATGTTGGAAATTTGCATATTTGTCACAACATATATGTCATATATCATTCAGCTCTGTTCGTTTTTGCAAAATAAATTATAAATATATTAAAATTTCATTCCAAGTTATGGTAGTTTTTTCTCTGGGACACGCCCCTAAAAATCAGCGCATTTCCGCAAAATGTCATCGTGACGTGCCTGTGGAAAGCCGTTGCTCCAACGCGCATGTAAATATATGTAAATATCAATGTTGAAGCATGTCGAGTGCAGCATTTCTTATTGCCTTTTGGTTTAACCAACGCCCCAGCAATCTTTCAGGCACTAGTCAATGATGTACTCAGGGATTTTATCAATATAAATGTTTTTGTTTACTTGGATGACATTCTGATCTTTTCCAAGGACTTAGATTCACATATCAAACACGTTCATGCCGTCCTCCTCCGTCTCCTACAAAACAATCTTTTTGTCAAGGCTGAGAAATGTGAGTTTCACACGACCAATACCACTTTTCTTGGCTTCAAAATCACACCTGATCAAATATCCATGGATCCCTCAAAAACCTCTGCAGTTCTGGATTGGCCAATACCTCAATCACGGAAACAGTTACAACGTTTTCTTGGTTTTGCAAATTTCTATCGAAGATTTATTAAGAATTACAGTTCCGTCGCTTCTTCTCTCCATGCCTTAACCTCCACCAAAAACTCTTTCATTTGGAATCAAACTGCTGAATACGCCTTCAGTAAATTAAAATCCTTGTTTACCACGGCTCCTATCCTTAGATTCCCCGATGTGGATAAACAATTCATTGTTGAAGTTGATGCCTCTGATACGGGCATTGGGGCCGTTTTAAGTCAACGCAGTGATGATGAAAAAATTCACCCATGTGCATTTTTCTCCAAGTCTCTCTCCCCAGCTGAGCGCAACTATGATGTAGGAGATCGTGAACTACTCGCTGTTAAGTTGGCTCTTGAAGAATGGCGTCATTGGCTGGAGGGGGCTAATCATCCCTTCATCGTTCTCACCGACCACAAAAATCTTGAGTATCTACGATCTGCCAAGAGACTTAATCCACGTCAAGCAAGGTGGGCTCTGTTCTTTGGACGTTTCAATTTTTCCCTTTCCTACAGACCCGGGACCAAGAACGTCAAACCAGATGCTCTATCTCGTTTATTCGAGAAGGAACAGACCAGTGGTCCAGAGGAGTACATACTACCCAAAGAGATACGTCTGTCCATCACCCAGGTCGAGAGGGAGGTCAGGGAGGCCCACCAGAACCATCCTCCACCCAGGGAATGCCCGGCTGACCGCCTTTTTGTACCAGATCACCTCATCACAAAGGTACTCATGTTCTGCCATGCTTCGCCTATTTACTGTCATCCAGGGATTGAGAGAACTCTAACCATAGTCAAGTCACAGTTCTGGTGGGGTTCCTTGTCTAAGGACGTTAGAGAGTTTGTTGGGGCCTGTACCCAATGCTCCCTGGCCAAACCCTCTCGACGTCCACCGGCGGGTCTCCTGAGGCCACTGCCCATACCATCACGCCCCTGGTCACATCTTGCAATGGATTTCGTCACCGGCTTACCACTGTCTGGAGGTAAAACAGTCATTCTAACTGTCGTTGACCGGTTTTCCAAGATGGTTCATTTGATTGCATTGGAGGGGCTACCCACAGCCAAGGAACTAAGCAATGTCATGATTAAGGAAGTATTCAGGTTGCATGGGATACCCAAGAACATTGTGTCGGATCGGGGTCCCCAATTCATCTCTAAGTTTTGGGGCGAGTTCTGTAAGACTCTTGGCATTGAACTAAGTCTCTCCTCAGGATATCATCCCCAGACTGATGGACAATCTGAGCGCGCCAATCAGGAGATGGAGACCCGCCTACGCATTCTCTGTGGTGATGATGGGACCAAATGGGCAGAACATCTTCCTATCGTCGAGCATGCTATGAACTCTCTTCCTTCGAGCGCCACTGGTCTGTCTCCGTTCTATGTCCTCTATGGGTTCCAGCCACCAGTGTTTGCCGCCCAGGACCAGGCTGCTATGGTCCCCTCTGCGTTCCAAGCAGCTCAACGGTGTCGCCGAGTCTGGACCAAGGCCCGCAAACAACTCCTCAAGACTTCTGCAGTCTACACGAGGTCGGCCAACCGTCGTCGGACCCGGGAACCTGCTTATCAAGAAGGACAAAAAGTGTGGCTGTCCACCAAGGACCTGCCTCTTCGTGTTGACAGCAGGAAATTGGCTCCCCGCTTCATTGGACCTTTCCCCATTTCCAAGGTGGTGAATCCGGTGGCAGTCAAGCTCAGGCTCCCTAGCACAATGAAGATCCATCCCACGTTCCATGTGTCCCGGGTCAAGCCCGTCCAGTTTTCTAGGTTCATGCCCGCCTCCAGGCCTCCTCCTCCCGCCCGACTCATTGACGGCTCTCCTGCCTACACCATCAACCGTATCATGCGTTCTCGACGCTGGGGAAGGGGTGTCCAGTACCTCATTGACTGGGAGGGTTATGGCCCTGAGGAACGTTCGTGGGTGCCTGCTCGCCACGTCTTGGACAAGCCGCTCGTCGCCCGGTTCCACCGGGATCACCCTGATCAGCCTGGTGGTCCGTCAGGAGCCGGACCTTGAGAGGGGGGTACTGTCATGATTCCATGTCATGATCCACGTTCTGTCTGTTTGTCATGTCATGTTCACAGTAAACACATCATTGTTCCCTCCTCCCACATGCCCAATGCCTCATTAACGATCATTGCACTCACCTGTTTGTTCCTGTATTTAAGCCCCACGTCCACAGTCATTCCTTGCCAGATTTATGAACGGTTTTGCCTAGTAGTTATCCAGCGCCCATGTCTTGTCCTGTCTTGCCTGCTACGACTCTGTTTTGGTTTTTTGGTCTCACGTCTCTCGCCTCAGCCCCTATTGGTACTGTCTCGGACTCTGCTTCCCTGGTTTTGACTCCTGCACTCGCTACTGGACTTCGCCCTCCTGCCTCTCTCCTTGTCGGACCTGTTCAGCCATCTGCCTCACGGAAACGAACCCAAGACTGCCTTTCACGACCACGAGTAAAGCCTGCCTCTTTCAACATTATTCGCCTCTCTGCCAACCTGTGTATGATCTCGCTTCGAACCAAGGAAAACCCCCTTCGTGTGAAAGTCCGCACGAAGCATCAACGTAAACAAGGAAGTAAAGCCGGACTACGTCACTACCGGCCTACGTCATCAAGGAATTCCCTTCCGATCAAAAACAGCCTAAAAAGGTTAGTGTTTTTATTAAAGATAAAAACATCTACCTGTTCAAATCCTGTCACTAATATTATAATCTCTTGTGCAGAACTCAAGTTACCGGTGACGATCAGGACCCATTCCAGCTTCCTGTTTCTCAATAAAATTGTTAAAACTTTTCCAGTGTTCAGTTTATTAGTGAAACTCAAAAACTCAGTCATGACACTGACTAAAAGTTCAGCTAACTACAAGTTGTTGTCAACAAGTTAACAACAAGTTAAAGCTGGAATTTGGATAAGAGTCGACAGATTTGACACCAAGTGGGACCTGCTTCATCTAACAAGCTGCACACCAGTTGCTGACTGGACCGGAACCGCGTCAACATGTCTGACTTTAGTCCGTGAGAATCAGCTGATTTCCAGCAGCGCTACAAGGTAAACAATGTTCTTAATAATGTTTCCTTGTGTTTAGTTCGATCACAGAACAACCAACTGAGGTTTTATTTTTATTTTTTTCCTGCGAGGTCGAAGCTGTTCCACGAAGCGGACCGGTTCGGATGTGGGTCCAGTTTCCACCAGGATGAAAACAACAGAGTCCAGTTCATTAAAGTTCGGTTAACGTGTTTTTAAAAGTGTTCAATTTAATTCTCAGTGTTTGTGACATACAGTTTGTGGTGTTGAATAAATAAATAAATTAAAAATCAACCTGGTGTCTTCATTTTCAGCAGCATGTTAGGCATGACGTAACGAGTCCAGATAGCTTCATTTAGCTCAGATAAATTTAAATATCTCCCACGCTAACATAAATACTGTTTATTATTGTTAAACTGTTAATATATAGCACATTTAGTATGTTATAGTGCAGCGTGACACGTGAAATGTCCGACTGCCTCGTTAACAGCGACAACTGGATCCAGGCAGCTGGCTCTCTTCCAACACAGATGCAGGTAAGGTGTAGAATAATTAAATATGAGAATCAAAATATATTCCATCAGCTATAGTTCAGAAAGTGGTGCGTGTGTCCACTGTCCAGTCCACCGCCATTGTTAAAATGCCGGCTGTCTGCGCGTGCGTGCTGCGTGCATGTGTTCAAACAAAAGCTCCGCGGGAGATGTTTACATTATCAATGGGGGGTCAGCGAAAAACTTCCACCCTGAGAGCTGGATCAGAAAAGTATTGGATGCAAAGAGGGGGGCCAGCAGTGTCGTGTAGGCGATAAGCAAAGACGCAAAGAGAAAGTAGCGGTTCCACTCAAATACGTGCCATGTAAACAGGGCCTTAATAGGGGCCACTTGATCCAGAGCCTTTAAACAAGCAGTCAAACTGGGATGTCAGCTCCTCAGTGCTGGAGAGGAACAATGGGGGCTGAATTAACATGTCATTGTTGTAGACCTCAGTGAAACGTGCGGCAGTTAAATGGTTAACATTCCTGCCTTTACGTGCAGACATGCATGTTTTAGGAGTTAGATAGGGGAGGGTGAACTGAAAATTGACTGACATATGGTCTGAGAATATATTGTCTCCTATTTCAAGGTTTGAAACAGACACGTCACAAGTTAAAACAAGATCCAGAATATGTCCACGCTGCTACGTGGGAGAGCTTACGTGTTGAGTTAAATTAAATGAGTCCAATAAATCTAAAAAGTCCTTAACCATGGGCTTCTCATGACAACACACGTGCAAGTTGAAATCGCCAAAAATGACCACCTGGGAATATTTAGCTGTAATTACAGCCAGGAAATCAGAAAATTCGCTGATGAAGTTCTTGGAACGAGGTGGCCGATAGACCAGAGCGCATAAAGTCACAGGTGAATGGCCTAGTTCAAAAACAGTCAGCTCAAAACTGGAGCAGGAGACTGGGATGGGCAGTTGTTTACAGTTAAAAGTTGATTTGAATATTGTTAATAATCCTCCACCACGACCTGATGGCCGCGGGTCGTTAAAAAACAAACAGTTTGGTGGTATTATTTCCGTCAATGCGCTGGACTCACCTGGCGACATCCACGACTCCGTGATGCAGAAAAAGTCCAAGTCGTGATCTTCAAAATAATCCCTGAGGATGAACGTTTTATTGCAAACAGATCGGGCGTTGACAACACAGATCTTGATGTTATCCGAGCTAGCAGCTGATGAGCTAGCAGCTGGTGGGAGAGCGCGCGTCCGCGGCTCGCTTCCAACAATGAGCTGTTCCGGCCGCAGATCCACGTTGATTTCCTGGTCCGTGCACACGGGAAGCTGGCGAAGGGAATCCAGACCACCAGGTGAAGACAGCGAAGCAGAACGCCGGGCTCTGAGCTTAACCAACCGGCCAGCTCGTGAGCCACGTTTCCTCCTCCATGTCGATCGATTTCTCCGTGTAGGCAGGTGAGTAGAGCAGCGGAGGTAAGCAGGCAGCTCATCCCCAAGCAACGGGGGCAGAGGGGGTCTCCCCGAGGTACGCTCATACCGGCCCAAATCAGCGACATCCGTTGCAGAAAAACGTAAATCCAGAAGCTGCTTCTGATCATAAACCAGCAGTGTATTTATGTCTCCAATCAAAAACGTACAAAACACGAAAACTCCAAACACCCACAGGAGAAGTGGATACGCAGCCATACACATGGGCGCCTTCTTGGAATATAATATAATATAATATATATGAAGTTATGGCCAAATAATATCTTAGCTCTTTGAACAACCCACTGGTCAAGTAAGTAATGCAAAAGATCTTGCCCTCTGTCAGTGCAACGAAGGTTGCCAGTTCAAATCCTAGCTATTCTTTATCTATATCTGATTTTTTCTATGTATGTGAATGTTTCTGTACAGTGCCCTGAGACAACTTTGTTGTGAATTGGCTCTATATAAATAAACTAGAGATGTACAATATTAAAACAGCTGATATTACAGATAAAGTTAAATATCGGACATCGGCCATTCCATCTAAATAACTCATCAATAAACAGTGTCTTTTAAATTGACGAGTTATATA
>JBBPBX010110180.1:0-10908 GCA_038048925.1 Garcialebias charrua | reverse complement strand
GACACACCCGTGTATTTGAGATTTAAACGTGGTTTTAGGGATTAAAAGATCATTCTATTTTTTGTTAATTTCGTGGCCGAATAGAATATATGTACGTAAAGTATTAAATAAATCCTTTGATTTTTGTAATTTCATCCTTTTAGGATCATTTTTGTTACTTTTCAGTTGGCAGTGTAGTGCAAATATTGATAACGCTGCCGGCTATATATAAATATATATATATATATATATATATATATATATATATATATATATATATACATATATATATATATATATATATATATATATATATATATATATATATATATATATATATATATATATATATATATATATATATATATATAGGGGTGTAACGGTACGCTAAAATCACATTTCGGTTCGGTTCAATTACAAGGAGGGCTCGGTTCGGTTTATTTTCGGTTTATTTTCGGTACAAAAAAAAAAGACAAAATAAAGACTTACAAAATGTTTATTTTGAAAATATGCCAAAAATATGTTTGTATTGTATTGTAGTAATAAATAAAAGTGACCCATTTGGATGATATTTTAAATAAACAGCACTCTACAATAAATAAACTATATTAACAATAATAAAAATCTTAATAAATACAATAACAGTCAGAACAATAAGCAGCAACAGACTGTTTACAATCTAACTAATCAAGTTTTTGTCCAGTAGCAGCAGTGTGGCTGTATTTGTCCTCATTACTGTACTCACAACTTCTTGGACCTGCTCCTCCAAGTGGGACAGGTCCTGGAACAGTTCAGAGTTCAGTTCAGTTCAGTCATCACACACTTCTTAGCTGCAGGTGATCTCTGGTGGATGTCTGTCCCTGAAGTGGACAAAGAGAGCAGCTACCTCTGTCCCAGACTTGTAATAAAACAAAGAGTAAAAAAAATCCATCCATCCATCCATCCATTTTCTTCCGCTTATCCGGGGTCGGGTCGCGGGGGTAGCAGCCTAAGTAGGGAGGCCCAGACTTCCCTCTCCCCAGCCACTTGGAGCAGCTCCTCTGGGGGAATCCCAAGGCGTTCCCAGGCCAGCCGAGAAACATAGTCCCTCCAGCGTGTCCTGGGTCTTCCTCTGGGTCTCCTCCCGGTGGGACATGCCCGGAACACCTCACCAGGGAGGCGTCCAGGAGGCATCCTAACCAGATGCCCGAGCCACCTCAACTGGCTCCTCTCGATGTGGAGAAGCAGCGGCTCTACTCCGAGTCCCTCCCGGATGACTGAGCTTCTCACCCTATCTGTTTATGTTTATGTTTATTAAATTTGTTCATTTTTTTTACAAAAGAAACAATACAAGACAATCCCATAAATGATAATGTACAAAATATAAAAAAATGAAAGGTAGCAGAAAGAAGAATAAATCTTATTATATCTGCCCCTTTTTTCCAACAATCAGATTAAACAATAATAATCTTCAACCAACAGTACAAAATGACTAACTCTTTCTAATTTTCTAACTAATACAATACACATTACGCTATTTCATATATTTTTTTAACACATTCGTTTTGATCATTTTCTTAAATGTAAACATTGACTTGGCATTTTTAACTACATTCTCCAAGCCATTCCATAATCTAATTCCCTGGATTGAGGTAGAACGTCCCTTCAAACTAGTTCTGAATTGTGGTTTTACAAACATCTCTGTCCCCTTAAGATTATAACAACTTTGTCTTTTAACAAAATGCATTTGGATATTTAAAGGTAATGCATTATTTTGAGCCCTATACATAACTGATAAAATATTATAGTCTACCAAATCATGGAACTTCAATAACTTCAGTTGATAAAATAATGTACTTGATGGATGGGGAATGTAAGTTAATAAGATTATGATTTTAAACAAAAAAGATTATTTAGATAATAATAATAAAATAACAATTACCTCTTCTTGAACGGTTGAAGCTCTCACTCATCTCATCAGGGCTTTAATTAGCTCCAGGCTTGTTGACAATAGTTTTTTCATAAAGAGCTGAACTTTTTGAGTGATGGATGTCTCGTAGCGGTAGCGAGGATCAGTAACTTTAAAGCCTGCGCATATAACAACATTCAGACTTAGATTCAGAACTCATACAGTTTGTGTTATTGCTCTGGACCGATCTAATTTACCTGAAGAAGTAGTTTAAATGCAGCTGCTGTGTTGTTAGCGCACTTTGTAACAGCTGCGGTGTCTTCGTTCACATTCCGATGACGTAGTTTCAAGCGCGTTCACGTGAGACGTGTTGTCTGCTGCAGAGTCGTCCACACACACAGCTTTGAATGTGCGCTCGTCTTAACAAGAAAGCCATAACGTTCCCAAACAGGAGACCGGAGCGAGCAGCTAATGGCTAATAATGCTGCGCGTGCTACGCGATAATAGCTCCGTGCTGAAACGCGCCCAGGAAATTATGTTCCGCGGCGCATATATTAACGTTCAATGAGTGAAAAAAATAACCGAAACGGTACGGAGGTGGACCGAACCGAACGTGTTGTACCGAAACGGTTCGGTACACCCACTACAACCGTTACATGCCTAATATATATATATATATATATATATATATACACTGAAAAAAAGAACTTGTTGGTTTAACGTAATATAATGGTGGAAATTGGTTGCACACATACATTTTGCTTTGGCAGCACCAATAACAATCAAGTTAAATTAACACAAAATTTTAACATTGGAAAAAGATGAATATATAGTGTTGAAGAAATGTGATTGAAACACATTAGGATGACATGATTTGAGCTTATGGAATACTTTAATCTGACACAAAATTTTCACTTTGGAAAAAGATGAATATATTGTGTTGAAGAAATGTGATTTAAACACATTATGACGACATGATTTGAGCTTATGGAATACTTTAATCTGACACAATTTTATCCCTTTATTCCAACACTATTTAATAACTTTCACTTAAATACCACTTTTTAATTAAAAACTACACATTATCTTCATTTTAAATGTTAGTATTATATTCAAGTGTCAAACTAAATTTTACGAATGTCTCCTAAACTGCATTTTTCTCTTCCAAGACAGTTGCCAGCAACCCTTAATCTTTACAAACAAAATGACTATTTTCCCTAATTAACCTTCTTAAAGAAAGGTCAAAGGCCACGATCTTTGAAAAACACAAATTCAGCTCAAGAAGGTCCGTATTGTCTAGATAAAATTAAAATATTACAACAGTTGACAATTCAGTGCAGCTGTTGGACTGACTTAAAAATGCAGAAATGTTCCAATTAACATTTAAATAAACATTTACTAGGATAATAACACTAACTTTTCTAAACATAAACAACATTAACCATTTTACCTCTTAATAAAAATCAGCAGTTTCATTTCAAAACCTTTATTTATGAACCAGAAACTATACAGCAACAATACAGTGAATGTAAAAAAAGTGCCATTTGTTAAAAGGAAAAAAAGTGCCGTTTGTTCAAATATAAAAAGTGCCGTTTGTTCAAATATAAAAAGTGCCGTTTGTTCAAATAAAAAAAGTGCCGTTTGTTCAAATAAAAAAAGTGCCGTTTGTTAAAATAAAAAAAGTGTCGTTTGTTCAAAGAAAAGAAGTGCCATTTGTTCAAAGAAGCATATTGAAAATATCCAATCTCGACTCGTTTTGAACATTACCAAACAAGTCATTTCAAACTAACCTGATGTCACTCTACAGCTTTTCATTTTTAAACAAAAATGTTAATGTAAACTGAAATAAACATGGCAGTTTTTGAGTTAAATCAACGGGTCACAAGTTCCTGCCGATTATTCACCTGGAATTTCAAGCTTTTAAAACAGGAGAGCAAGTTTGAGACTTTCAGTACTCTCACCTGTAACTGACCACATCACGAATAACAGATAACAATTTCACTTTCTTAACAAGTTCTCCTAAACATGAGATAATTAAAGATATATTTTTATAAACAAAACTGCTGCTTGTTCACCCTTAAAATTGGAACCTCCATAAAAAAGGTTGGAGCAAGTGTGAGATGAAATGTCTTCTCACCTAAAGCTGACCACATCAGTGAAACAGAATATAACAATATAATTGTTTTATAACAAGTGCAAATAAACACCAAGAACATTCTTTTTAAAAACAAGAAAATAAATTGTTTTTATGGAAAATTAAACAGTGAATTAACCTTTGAAAATGTGAAAATCAACTGACATTTAAATGTCCTCATGTGGAGCTTACCACATCATAAATATTGTTTTCATTACAAGTCCAGTTTTGTTTTCAAGTTTTGAGCTTTTATGGAAAGCTGGATCACATCCAAGTCCATGTGAAAATCAAATCACATTTAAATGTCCTCATGTGGAGCTTACCACATCATGTAAACCTTGTTTTCATTACAAGTCCAGTTTTGTTTTCAAGTTTTGAGCTTTTCTGGAAAGCTGGATCACATCCAAGTCCATGTGAAAATCAAATCACATTTAAATGTCCTCATGTGGCTTACCACATCATGTAAACCTTGTTTTCATTACATGTCCAGTTTTGTTTTCAAGTTTTGAGCTTTTCTGGAAAGCTGGATCGTATCCAAGTCCATTACCACCTTCTGAATCACCTCAAAGATGTAGCGTAACTGTGATGGGTACCTCATGTTCAATGAGTAGAAAAGTCCAAACAACATGGCTACAGCAAGGGCCACGTTATCAAGTTCCTGCATCACCACGACACCCTCGAGGATTATGCCAACATCTGGACAGTCACTGCCAGGCATCTCTCTGATGACGTAGATGCCCACTGTAGTTTTCTCAATGGCACTCAGTGTAGCAGCCTCAGTCATGTCCTGTTTAAAGATGAAACATTTGTTAAAGACTTTTTTACAGATCACTTTAGAATGCATTAACTCTTATTCTACCATTTATTTAAACCCATGTAAGCAGAATGTTAAATGGCTGTAGCAAAAAACAGTCCTGCCATGCTGCCATCCATGGTCCATTTAATACAAAAAAAAAAAAAAAAAAACAATGCTTTCATCTCAAATGCAGAGGAGCCTTCAAGATTTACATTAGTTTTTATTTGAAAGACATTAGCCTACCACGCTAAGCGAACAAAAATATTTTATTTTACCTTCACAATTTGGATTACCGTACGTGTCTGGTTCAGTTTTGGCAAATAACGTTCAAACAAAAACTAATGATAAGATTTAACTTCTTTTTTCCTGGATGTTGTTTTTATGTTACTACGGTAGATGATTTTGATCGTTAACCTGGAGTTGATATACTCAGGGCTGAATATCAGTCCCAGTTGGACCCTTGACAGACAAGTCAGGCCAGTATGACGAGATGTCATAATTTTTGTTCTAAGGTATAAAAAGGGGTTTATTTTTTAAAATGTTTATACAAGGTCTTAAGTTTAAGGCAAGTTATAGTTAAAATGTCTGTAAGACTTCAATAATGCCACTTGAAATTAAATTTAAGACCATATTCAGTGCTGGAATTACTTTCAAAACAGTAAAGAGATCCATTTGACTTTGACTTACCAGTACAATAGGATAACAGGAATAACAGAATGCAAGGTTTTAAAATGTTGTAAAGCCAAACTACACACACAAAAAAAACTCACCATGTATTCCTGCACCAAGTCATCCGGGCTCTCATTCAGATAGATGCAGAGTCCTTTGATGAGGGACTCCCTTCGCTCATCTGTGTCATCCTTAAGAATTAACATAGAGAAAATAGAAATGTGAACTCAAATTTCCAGTAGTATGAAAAAACTTGAACACAAAAAATAAAAAAATCGAAGGTTTTCAACCAGTCGTCATATGACATTAACATCGCTGAAATATTAAAAAAATGTACATTTGACCTGATCAGTATGGACTGGACTTTTTATAATAATCTGATTACCGGTACCGGTATATAAAATGATGAATATCTCACACTGGGACAGTGAACAAAATAAAAAAGGGTTCTTTTAGAGGAATCAAAAATTCATCACACACACACACACACTCACTCTACTGTAATTATAACCACAGGTAGATTTGATAATTAGTCATCACACACAAAGCAAGTTGGGCTGCACAATGGATACAGTATACCAATTTTCTACTGAAGAATTGCAAAGCATATGTACTTTATGGGATAGGAAAAGTTGAAAGTTCTTACTGTCATCATGGCAGCTATGTTTCCAAGTTTTTTGCCCACCTCGCCCGATCGCTTTGAAAACACTTTCAGCAGACTTTCAGAAAGACAGTCAAGCTGCGAGAGAAACCTTGACTGCAGAGGCATGTTGTGATGCGCTTGAATTCTGCATTTACCTGAAACATGAAATGATTGTTACATAATGACAGAGCTAAAAGATTTCAAAAGACAATTCAAAATTTAAAAACAATTCCTGGCAAATCATGCCAGACACTGAATGGTTTGTCAGGCTTTTTGGATAGCTCAAGTTGAGTGCATAGATCAGTCCATAAAGCATCACGCACACATGGCTGACACTCTGTAGGTTATGGAGGACTTCCACACCTTCTAGCACAACACCAACATCAGCAAAGCGTCCATTACCTGGACCATCAGGACCACGACCCTCTGCTCGGACAGTGTAGATGCCCATGGTCTTCTCCGCAATGTCTGCCTCAGCCTCTCTGGATTCAATATCCTGGAATATAAAGAGAACAGAATGATTGGCTATGAGATCCTAACCTTGACCACTGAAATCTAAGCAGCTCATCCATAGGCCAAGCAAGTATGTATCATGTTTGTATGTATGTATGTATGTATCATGTATGTATGTAATATGTATGTATGTAGCATGTATGTAGTATGTAACATGTGTGTATGTATGTAGCATGCATGTAGAATGTATGTAGCATGTATGTAGCTAGCATGGATGTATGTATGTAACATGTATGTAGCTAGCATGGATGTATGTATGTAACATGTATGTAGCATGTATGTATGTAATATGTATGTATGTAATATGTAGTATGTATGCAAGTAGCATGTGTGTATGTATGTAGCATGTATGTATGTCACACTCACAAAGCCTGTATGTATGTAACATGTATGTATGTAGAATGTATGTAGCATGTATGTAGTATGTATGTATGTCGCATGTATGTATGTAGCATGTATGTATGTAGCATGTATGTATGTAACATGTATGTAGCATGTATGTATGTATATATGTATGTAAGTAGCATGTATGTAGTATGTAGCATGTGTGTATGTATGTAGCATGTATGTATGTCACACTCACATAGCATGTATGTATGTATCATGTGTGTATGTATGTATGTATGTATGTATCATGTATGTATGTAATATGTATGTATGTAGCATGTATGTAGTATGTAACATGTGTGTATGTATGTAGCATGTATGTATGTAGCATGTATGTATGTCACACTCACATAGCCTGTATGTATGTAGCATGTATGTAGTATGTATGTAGCATGTATGTAGCTAGCATGGATGTATGTATGTAACATGTATGTAGCATGTATGTATGTAATATGTAGTATGTATGCAAGTAGCATGTGTGTATGCATGTAGCATGTATGTATGTATGTAGCATGTTTGTATCAGTTATGTATGTAACATGTATGTAGCATGTATGTATGTAGCATGTATGTATGTAACATGTATGTAGCATGTATGTATGTAATATGTATGTAAGTAGCATGTATGTAGTATGTAGCATGTGTGTATGTATGTAGCATGTATGTATGTCACACTCACATAGCATGTATGTATGTATCATGTGTGTATGTATGTATGTATGTATGTCATGTATGTATGTAATATGTATGTATGTAGCATGTATGTAGTATGTAACATGTGTGTATGTATGTAGCATGTATGTATGTAGCATGTATGTATGTCACACTCACATAGCCTGTATGTATGTAGCATGTATGTAGTATGTATGTAGCATGTATGTAGCTAGCATGGATGTATGTATGTAACATGTATGTAGCATGTATGTATGTAATATGTAGTATGTATGCAAGTAGCATGTGTGTATGCATGTAGCATGTATGTATGTATGTAGCATGTTTGTATCAGTTATGTATGTAGCATGTATGTAGCAGTTATGTATGTAGCATGTATGTAGCAGTTATGTATGTAGCATGTATGTATGTAGTATGTATACAGAGTGATCATATCAACAAACCTCATTGTCAGCAAAGGGTTTAGGCTTCGGAGCGGGCACATGAACCTCTTCGTAACCTTTGCGCTGCTTACGAAAAGAGCCATCTGGGAGCTGGCAACGTTTGTTGGCCATGAAATGGCTACCCTGAGTGAAGGTCAAGTCTTCAAGGTCCAGAAGCTGTCGAGGCACCACTGACTGTAGGAGAACACGACAGCTTTAACAGTCTGGCACATTTCCATAAAGTGTATGGCTCAATAGAAAATGTGACAGTATTTACCTCTCCATGGCCAACGTCCATTGCTTCCAAGTCATCAACGCAAGACTTCCTCACCCTCTCCCTGCGAGATCCCTCTTCCAAGAAAACAAAACCGAGCTGTGATGGTCCACACAGACAAATGGTTTTATGGCATAACTTCACAAACAGGAAGTCTTACCGGAATGATGTCCTCCTTCTCTGTCTCCTGAAGCTGGTGGAGGACTGGTCTGACTCCATTTCCCCTATGATATGTTCCTTTTCTGCTTCACTCTTCACTCACTCATTCACTCAGTCACACCCTCACTCACTCATTCACTCAGTCACACCCTCACTCACTCAGTCACACCCTTACTCACTCAGTCACACCCTTACTCACTCACTCAGTCACACCCTTACTCACTCCCTTACTCACTCAGTCACACCCTTACTCACTCAGTCACACCCTTACTCACTCCCTTACTCACTCAGTCACACCCTTACTCACTCCCTTACTCACTCAGTCACACCCTTACTCACTCAGTCACACCCTTACTCACTCACTCAGTCACAGTTACTCACTCACTCATTCAATCAATCAATCAATCAATCACACAGTTACTCACTCACTCACACCACTCACTCACACACACTTACACCATCACTTACACCATCACTCACTCACTCACTCTCACACACTCTACTGTAATTATAACCACAGGTAGATTTGATAATTAGTAGTCACACACAAAGCAAGTTGGGCTGCACAATGGATACGGTATACCAATTTTCTACTGAAGAAATGCAAAGCATATGTACTTTATGGGATAGGAAAAGTTGAACGTTCTTACCGTCATCATAGCAGCTATGTTTTTAGCCCACCTCGCCCGATCGCTTTGCTCTCAGCAGACTTTCAGAAAGACGGTCAAGCTGCGACAGAAACCTTGACTGCAGACGTGATGCGCTTGAATTCTGCATTTACCTGAAACATGAAATTATTGTTACATAATGACAGAGCTAAAAGATTTCAAAAAACAAGTCAACATTTAAAAACAATTCCTGGCAAATCATGCCAGACACTGAATGGTTTGTCATCTGGCCTGGTCAACGGCCTTTTCTTCATCTGAAACCTGTGATGATGATGATGGCAGCAACCTTCATCATCATCAAACTGCAACAACGTGACCTGCAACAACGACCTGCAGCTACATTGTAGAACAAACACTCATGGACTTACAGTACTTTTACCATTCATCTTTTTTTATTATTAGTATTTGCATTCAATAACCTGTTCAGACTTTTTCAGTGATTTTGAAATCATTTGTTTGCATTAATTTAATATAAAAATTCATTCTTGTATTTGCATTCTTTTAAAGGTGGTGGAGAAAATGTTCTATGTTGAGAATCGTGTTAGAGAATGAAATAAGTCAGTTAATCTCTCCCCCCACACATACACACAGCCTCTACTTTTTTTGGGGGGGTGGGGGTAGACTGACTGTGCTTGCACCCTCTCCAAAAATCCTACCTAAATGCAATGCACTGTATTGTTTTTTATTTTTTATTTAATACTGTGAAATGTTACTTGGGGAAAAATATCAGAAACTAGACAAAAGACAGAATACACCACCCCAGATCAACTAGTTGGTCATCTTTCTGACAATAAAAAAATAAAATAAAAAACATGGAAGATTTTTTTTCTTTATTTCACAGATAGACTTTTTTAGGTAGTGTAAGTACTGTTCTTACCACAAAAACTTGAGCAAACGATCCGTTGGCTGTTGCATCTCAATCTGCAGCAAAATAGAAAGAAAAATGTGGTTGTAGCATGCTAATTTAATGCTAGCTTGAGGCTGCAGATATCTTTAGCCGAAGCTGAAGCTCTTCGATGGCAAAACTCCACTAACACCATGCAGTTAACACACAACTGAACAGTCAGTTGGCACACCAAGTATTATGTAAAATAACTATAACCACAGAGTTAAGTTGTGTGTCATGCTAGCTCGCGCTCAATTTTTTTTTTCAAAAGAAGCAGCGCAAATATATGAAACCGATAAAAAAAACAGCACTGGCAAACAACCTGACAACTATTAAACGTTACATAGAAATTCTCAAAGCAGTTAACGACATTTGACCGTGATTTATATAATATTTATCCAGAAAATTAAGACTTACCGAGTGATTTTAGTAACAACTCAGACTCTTCGACCACCTTCTGTTGCGTTCTTGACTGAGCTGCGCATGCGCGCAAGTACAGCGCGCGAGAGGAAATCCCGTTCGGTATCGCGCGAGAGTCAAAATCCTGTGTCATATCGCGAGATTTACCTTTGACACGGTTAATGAATCATTTTAGACAAACGTGATTCGAACAAGGAGTGTACTGTCTCTGCCTAGCGCGTAG
This sequence comes from Garcialebias charrua, assembly GCA_038048925.1. NCBI lineage: Eukaryota > Metazoa > Chordata > Actinopteri > Cyprinodontiformes > Rivulidae > Garcialebias > Garcialebias charrua. The sequence continues at coordinate 176 of JBBPBX010110180.1, read as the reverse complement.
GATTTACACTATATAATACTGTTTCAGCTTAAAACATGTGGTAGTTAAGTTTAATACACTCAAAATGATTACTTTAATCCAATAGAGGCCTATTCTCTTTTTTTCAGTGTATATATATATATATATATATATATATATATATATATATATATATATATGTATATATATATATATAT
>JBBPBX010110179.1:0-10908 GCA_038048925.1 Garcialebias charrua | reverse complement strand
GAGCACCCGGAGAAAACCCACGCATGCACGGAGAGAACATGCAAACTCCACCCAGAAAGGCCCCCGGACCAGGATTTGAACCGGGGACCTGCTCGCTTAGAGGCAGTCAAAGTCAACTTTATTGTCAGAACTGCAATATGTACAGGACATACACAGGACCGAAATTGCGTTTCTCTCAGTCCCTCGGTGCAACAGTAACCATCTAAACACTAAACACTAAAACATTTAATAAACATAAGCATAAAATAGTAAAAAAGTGTAACACTGTCCTGAGTTTTTTCATAATACAGGTAGTCCCCGAATTACGAGCGCTCTGATCTACGAGGTTCCAGACTTACGAGCTGGCGAATTTTTGGAAAAAACGCAAAAAATACTGAGTTTTCATGTGTTTTTTCACCACAGTTAGTTAGATAAACATATGGACACACGTTTCCGATCATTTTTATGCACTCATAAGCAGTTTTTTGATGAAAATAGAGTGTTTGTAGTCGCGCTAGCGAAACCGTTCCAATTTACGAGCGAAATTTCGGACTTACGAGAGACATGGCAACCGTTCCAAATTACGAGATTTCCGGTTTACGAGCGCCTCGTTGTAACGGATCTCGCTCGTAAATCGGGGACTACCTGTAGTATAAAAGTATGAAAATTTACACCAACACTGAAACACCAAACACCCCTAAAACACCAAACACCCAATGAACATAAGCATAAAATGAAATAATAAAAGTGTAATACTGTCCTGAGTTTTTGCATAGTAGTATAAAAAGTATAAAACGTATATCTATAAAATAAACTGAAGTTTCTAGCGTTGACATTTGCAAAGAGTCATCAACATCTCCAAAAGTTTGGTCTGTGTTGTAAAAAGCTGCACTTTGAACCTGCAGAAGGAATGTTGTTGTTGGAATATGGGGAGATGTTTTGTTTTGGCTACTGGGGGGATGTTTTGAGCACACAAAAGACTTCAGCCCCAGGGGGTCACACAAACCTAATTGAATGCAAATCCCTCAATCTGTCATTTTACAGTCTCTGGTAAGTGTAGTACTCATCTGAATATTCTGGTATTCCTAGTGTTAAATGTCCAGTGTGAGCCCATGTCCTCCAACCTTTTTGCATGTTTTAAATGCTTTGCAGCATGAGTCCTTATAAAATCCTCCATTGCTGCAGAATCCCCATTCATGATTCCATCTGCTTTTGCAAAAAAACTAACAAAAACAAAAAAAGAGTAATTAGTAATATGCAAAAGCAATCTGGAAAATGCACAGTGTGTTGCTGGGGCCTCTCCTATAACTGGATTACTGAAGAAAAACCCCCAGCAAATAATGATAGGTGGCTTTGAATTTTTGTTTTTGCCAATCACTTAACACTAGTTAACACACTAACACACATTATTATTTATTAACCTTTATTTAAGCAGGCAAATCCCATAGAGATCACAGATCTCTTTTTCAAGGGAGGCCTGGACCTGAAGGCAGAACATGCATGTTTTGGATCTGTGGGAGGAAACCAGAGTACTCGGAAAAAACCCACGCAAGCACGAGAAGAACATGCAAACTCCACACAGAAACACTCCAGGTCCAACCAGGGATTGAACCCAGGACCTTCTTGATGTGAGACAACAGTGCTAACCACTGAGATGTCGTGCTGCCAAATTTGAGCACATCAGTTAAAAAATTGCTGCAAAACACACTAGAGTTTCCAAACATTTTCATATCTATGAGGTGCCATTAGCAAAGTTACAAAAATCAACAGCAATATTTTAGTTTAGAGAAAACATTTTTAAGTCATATTTTAACCATGTTATTAATACATGTCGTTGTTCCAAATTAAATATGTAATTTGATAGCTAAATATTAAGTTTACAAAACTAAATACTGAAATTGCAAGTAAAATACTTAGTTTGTGAACTAAATAAATTTAGGTGTAAATTAAATATATATTTTCCAAAACTACACATTTAATTTCCAAAATAAATATCTAATTTACTAACTAAACATTAAGCCAGTCATTCCATTGTTCAACAGGAAATATGGGCTTACCTTTTATTGCTCGATAAATCTTGGTTGTTTCCAGATATTTTTTCCATGTTTCCCTTTCCCCTTCCTATTGAATTTGGCCATTAACGAATTGGTGAAGCCTGAAGAACAATAAATTGGAATTATGTATGAATATATGGATGAGAATATACAATTACTGAACTCCACGTGGAGTGGCTTACAGATGGTTAGTGGGTGGGTGGGTGAGCGTGTGTTTGTGTGTCGATACGTACCTATCAAGAACTTTGTAGACAAAGTCCTTGGTGTCCTTTCCTCCAATTCTGGAAATCTGCTGAACCTGTTGGAATAAATCCATGATACAATTGACTGACACTTCCAATAGAACCTGACGCCAAAATTACACCACACGCGTCACGGCTCAGCCCCGCTCCGGTCCGACCTCCGCAGCAAATACGCACCCATTATAATCAATGACAGAATTTACACTGGCTCCGCACGGCGGCAGCGAGCTGCGGAGAGCGGACGGCAGTCCGTCAAAATTAGAAATTTTTCTATTTCTGCCGGACGCCGGAGCTGTGCGGAGGCACCAACAGGAAAAGGAACGAGCACAACTTCCGTATTTACAAAATAAAATCACCACGGGCGGACTAATCCTAGCTCTATACGGATTTATTTGTACAAAAATGCTGTCAAACTATCATTTATGACTACGCCTACAAACGCAATACAAGAAATAAATAAATAAATAAAGTATTTTATTCTGAAAATGTAATACCTCACTTCCTGTTGCTCAAACCATGTCCTGTCGCTCATTTACGAGAGAAGATCAAGGCAGCAGTCTCTACTGTTGTTCTCCTTCTTCCACCGAATGAATTGTTTTGTTCTGACTTACTTATTTATCACTTGATTTATCGCGCGATCCCGCAAATCCCGCGCATGCGTCTCGGAGCGGCGCATGCAGGCGGACCTGAGCTGAGCGGAGGAAGTGGAAATTGGAGTTTGAGACGCTCAGCTGCGACCTGCGGAGCGGAGCGGACCGCGTGTAGTGTAATTTTGGCGTAACAGTGTTTGGTTGTACTACGTTATGCTAGACTTTCCTCCAGACTTGTAAAACCTACCAGGGTAGTAAATGTTTTGGTGTGACGGCGCTCCTCCTCTCTCGCAAAATCCTCCATGGTCTCCATCCTCTTAATCGGCACAGCTGAAGGTGGGATGTACATGGTGTAGGCAATCGCAGAAGTCAATAAAGAAGATTAATACTTTTCGCTAAACATTGGCGGAAAAACAAAACAAAAACACACATTTCTTGATTACAATGGTTATCTCTCCAACAGCAAGGTAGCTGGTTGATCATTTTTTTCAAGTGTCTCACTGCTAACTGATCAATACTTACTATCCTGAGGCAATGGGAATGACCATCTTCCAATTTCTGATCAGGAAGTGGCATTGTTGGGCCCGGACCTTGACCTCATAACACAAATACAAATGAACCATTACTGGAGGGCCAACTGGAGGCCTCAAAACAACTAGAAGAAGTAGTTACTGATTTGGTGCCTTTTGCAGTTTCTTTACCTGCCACGATAGCCATCTCGAATGTCATCACTGGCACTGGTAGGGATCTTCTGTGGAGGTGTTGGGATAGTTTGGCAGTTGGACACCTACACAGGTGATTTAAAGAAAAATAAGCATGCCCATTTTCAATAACGCGGTCACTGTTAAAGCTATGTGGGTCACAGGCACACTGCTGTAATTATTTTCAATGCCTCGTAGCTCATCTCCACTGTCAGAATAACATAGAATAGATTGAGTACTCTTTTGCGTTTTCGCCATGCTCTCATTCTTAAAGCCATCTGTAAACAGATTTGAGTCCAAGTTATGGTAATCTAGTTTTTGTTTATTTGATCGAGCCAATGCAAAAGGGAGGAGGATGGGGTCACAAAACATAACTTACGGTTTAAGGACACCAAATTCCAAGTCCAGAATCAAGACACCACACACCTGACAGAAAGAAAAAAAAGGTTTATAAACACAACTGGAGCGACATGTTCACAGAGATGTATTTATATTAGTCAGAATGTAGTTAAGACTTATCTCATTTTGCCTAGTCAAAGTAAAATTAGAGATAGAAGGAGACATGCTTTTAAAGCTTTTTTTTCATATTTAATAATTAATTTGCAACTGAAAAGCTCTGGTCTGAATTCAGGTCATCTGGACATTTTTTCTTCTTCTATTTTTTATGCTGAAACATTTTACCTTCCAGCCGGCTTCATCAGTCTAAACAGGGGTCTGCAACCTTTACGATCGAAAGAGCCATTTCTGCCCCTTTGTTCACTAAATTAAACGTGTCTGGAGCCACAATATCTGTTACAACTGGGATTCTCAACTGGTGGCCCACAGACCACTTTAAGTTTGTTGGAGGACAATTTTCTGACCAGTAGGGTAGTTTTCTGGCCATTGTAGAGCTGAAAATATCTAATGATTTGTTGATATTTTTACATTTCAGGACAACAACAACAACAACAACAACAACAACAACAAAAGACAGGATTATTGTAAAGGAGGAAAAATAATATGTTCTTTCCCATTAAAAATAAAATAATGAACTATGCATCCATCCATCCATTTTCTTCCGCTTATCCGGGGTCGGGTCGCGGGGGTAGCAGCCTAAGTAGGGAGGCCCAGACTTCCCTCTCCCCAGCCACTTGGAGCAGCTCCTCTGGGGGAATCCCAAGGCGTTCCCAGGCCAGCCGAGAAACATAGTCCCTCCAGCGCGTCCTGGGTCTTCCTCTGGGTCTCCTCCCGGTGGGACATGCCCGGAACACCTCACCAGGGAGGCGTCCAGGAGGCATCCTAACCAGATGCCCGAGCCACCTCAACTGGCTCCTCTCGATGTGGAGAAGCAGCGGCTCTACTCCGAGTCCCTCCCGGATGACTGAGCTTCTCACCCTATCTCTAAGGGAGAGTCCAGACACCATCCATCCATCCATCCATTTTCTTCCGCTTATCCGGGGTCGGGTCGCGGGGGTAGCAGCCTAAGTAGGGAGGCCCAGACTTCCCTCTCCCCAGCCACTTGGAGCAGCTCCTCTGGGGGAATCCCAAGGCGTTCCCAGGCCAGCCGAGAAACATAGTCCCTCCAGCGTATCCTGGGTCTTCCTCTGGGTCTCCTCCCGGTGGGACATGCCCGGAACACCTCACCAGGGAGGCGTCCAGGAGGCATCCTAACCAGATGCCCGAGCCACCTCAACTGGCTCCTCTCGATGTGGAGAAGCAGCGGCTCTACTCCGAGTCCCTCCCGGATGACTGAGCTTCTCACCCTATCTCTAAGGGAGAGTCCAGCCACCCTGCGGAGAAAACTCATTTCAGCCGCTTGTATCCGAGATCTTGTTCTTTCGGTCATAACCCAAAGCTCATGACCATAGATGAGGGTGGGAACGTAGATCGATCGGTAAATTGAGAGCTTTGCCTTTTGACTCAGCTCTCTCTTCACCACGACAGACCGGTACAGCGCCCGCTTCACTGCGGACGCTGCACCTATCCGCCTATCGATCTCACGCTCCAGTTTTCCCTCATTCGTGAACAAGATCCCGAGATACTTAAACTCCTCCACTTGGGGCAGGACCTCCTCCCCGACCCGGAGAGGGCATGCTACCCTTTTCCGGCTCAAGACCATGGCCTCGGATTTGGAGGAACTGATCCTCATCCCGGCCGCATCACATTCAGCTGCAAACCGCTCCAGCGAAAGCTGTAGATCACGAGCTGATGAAGCCAATAGGACCACATCATCTGCAAAAAACAGAGAAGCGATTCTAAGGCCACCAAAACGGATCCTCTCAACACCTTGGCTGCGCCTAGAAATTCTGTCCATAAAAGTTATAAACAGAATCGGTGACAAAGGGCAACCTTGGCGGAGTCCAACTCTCACCGGAAACGAGCCTGACTTACTGCCGGCAATGCGGACCAAGCTCTGACACCGGTCGTACAGGGACCTAACAGCCCATATCAATGGGCCTGGTACCCCATACTCCCGGAGTACCCCCCACAGAACCCCCCGAGGGACGCGGTCGAATGCCTTTTCCAAGTCTACAAAGCACATGTAAACTGGTTGGGCAAACTCCCACGCACCCTCCAGGACCCTGTTGAGGGTGTAGAGCTGGTCTAGTGTTCCACGACCAGGACGAAAACCACACTGCTCCTCCTGAATCCGAGGTTCGACTATCCGACGGACCCTCCTCTCCAGAACCCCTGAATAGACCTTACCAGGGAGGCTTAAGAGTGTGATCCCTCTATAGTTGGAACACACCCTACGGTCCCCCTTTTTGAATAGGGGAACCACCACCCCAGTCTGCCAATCCAAGGGAACTGCCCCCGATGTCCACGCGATATTGCAGAGTCGCGTAAGCCAACACAACCCCACAACATCCAGAGCCCTAAGGAACTCAGGACGAATCTCATCCACCCCCGGAGCCTTGCCACCGCGGAGCTTTTTAACCACCTCGGCGACCTCAGCACCAGAGATTGGAGAGCCCGACCCAAAGTCCCCAGGCTCCGCTTCCTCAGTGGAAGACGTGCCAGTAGGATTGAGGAGGTCTTCGAAGTACTCCGCCCACCGACTCACAACATCCCGAGTTGAGGTCAACAGCACGCCATCCCCACCATAAATGGTGTTGGTCGCGTACCGCTTTCCCCCCCTGAGACGCCGGATGGTGGACCAGAATCGCCTCGAAGCCGTACGGAAGTCATTCTCCATGGCCTCTCCGAACTCCTCCCACGCCCGAGTTTTTGCCTCAGCAACCACCCGAGCCGCATGCCGCTTGGACTGCCGGTACCTATCTGCTGCTTCCGGGGTCCCACAGGCCAAAAAGGCCCAATAGGACTCCTTCTTCAGCTTGACAGCATCCCTCACCGCCGGTGTCCACCACCGGGTTCGAGGGTTGCCACCACGACAGGCACCAACAACCTTGCGGCCACAACTCCGATAAGCTGCCTCGACAATAGAGGCGCGAAACATGGCCCACTCGGGCTCAATGTCCCCCGCCTCCCTCGGAACGTGTTCAAAGCTCTCCCGGAGGTGGGAGTTAAAGCTCCGTCTTACGGGAGACTCTGCCAGACGTTCCCAGCAGACCCTCACAATACGTTTGGGTCTGCCAGGTCTGACCGGCATCCTCCCCCACCATCGGAGCCAACTCACCACCAGGTAGTGGTCAGTTGACAGCTCCGCCCCTCTCTTCACCCGAGTGTCCAGGACATGCGGCCGCAGATCAGATGAGACGACAACAAAGTCGATCATTGAACTACGACCTAGGGTGTCCTGGTGCCAAGAGCACATATGGACACCCTTATGCCTGAACATGGTGTTCGTTATGGACAATCCATGACGAGCACAGAAGTCCAACAACAGAACACCACTCGGGTTCAGATCAGGGGGGCCGTTCCTCCCAACCACACCCCTCCAGGTCTCACTGTCATTGCCCACGTGAGCGTTGAAGTCCCCCAGCAGAACAAGGGAGTCCCCAGGAGGCGCACCCTCCAATACCCCCTCCAAGGACTCCAAAAAGGGTGGGTAATCTGCGCTGCCGTTCGGCGCATAGGCACAAACAACAGTCAGAGCCCGTCCCCCCACACGTAGGCGAAGGGAGGCTACCCTCTCGTTCACCGGGGTGAACCCCAACGTACAGGCACCAAGATGGGGGGCAACAAGTATGCCCACTCCTGCTCGGCGCCTCTCACCAGGGGCAACTCCAGAGTGGAAGAGTGTCCAACCCCTCTCAAGGAAACTGGTTCCAGAGCCAGAGCCATGCGTTGAGGTGAGTCCGACTATTTCTAGCCGGAACCTCTCAACCTCACACACTAGCTCAGGCTCCTTCCCCACCAGAGAGGTGACATTCCATGTCCCAATGGCCAGCTTCTGTAGCCGAGGATCAGACCGCCAGGGTCCCCGCCCTCGGCCACCACCCATTCCACAATGCACCCGACCCCTTTGGCCCCTCCCACAGGTGGTGAGCCTATGGGAAGGGGGACCCACGTCTCCTCTTCGGGCTGTGCCCGGCCGAGCTCCATGGGTGAAAGCCCGGCCACCAGGCGCTCGCCAACGTGCCCCTCCTCCGGGCCTGGCTCCAGAGTGGGGCCCCGGTGACCCGCGTCCGGGCGAGGGAACATTGTTTCCATTTATATTATTCATCATAAGGGGTCTTGTGGGCTGCGCTTTGTCTCGTCCCTCACCTAGGACCTGTCTGCCTTGGGTGACCCTACTAGGGGCATAAAGCCCCTGACAGCATAGCTCCTAGGATCATTGGGACACTCAAACCCCTCCACCACGGTAAGGTGGCAGCCCAGGGAGGAGTCCAGACTCCCTGCGGAAAAAACTCATTTCAGCCGCTTGTATCCGAGATCTCGTTCTTTCGGTCATAACCCAGAGCTCATGACCATAGATGAGGGTGGGAACGTAGATCGATCGGTAAATTGAGAGCTTTGCCTTTTGACTCAGCTCTCTCTTCACCACGACAGACCGGTACAGCGCCCGCTTCACTGCGGACGCTGCACCTATCCGCCTATCGATCTCACGCTCCAGTTTTCCCTCATTCGTGAACAAGACCCCGAGATACTTAAACTCCTCCACTTGGGGCAGGACCTCCTCCCCGACCCGGAGAGGGCATGCTACCCTTTTCCGGCTCAAGACCATGGCCTCGGATTTGGAGGAACTGATCCTCATCCCGGCCGCATCACACTCGGCTGCAAACCGCTCCAGCGAAAGCTGTAGATCACGATCTGATGAAGCCAATAGGACCACATCATCTGCAAAAAACAGAGAAGCGATTCTAAGGCCACCAAAACGGATCCTCTCAACACCTTGGCTGCGCCTAGAAATTCTGTCCATAAAAGTTATGAACAGAATCGGTGACAAAGGGCAACCTTGGCGGAGTCCAACTCTCACTGGAAACGAGCCTGACTTACTGCCGGCAATGCGGACCAAGCTCTGACACCGGTCGTACAGGGACCTAACAGCCCATATCAAAGGGCCTGGTACCCCATACTCCCGGAGTACCCCCCACAGAACCCCCCGAGGGACGCGGTCGAATGCCTTCTCCAAGTCCACAAAGCACATGTAAACTGGTTGGGCAAACTCCCACGTACCCTCCAGGACCTGCTGAGGGTGTAGAGCTGGTCCAATGTTCCACGACCAGGACGAAAACCACACTGCTCCTCCTGAATCCGAGGATTGAACTATGTAGGTCTAGGTAAATTATTTTAATTGTGGAAAAATTAAATATCCTACTTCTAATAAATAAAGTTCAACTATGTTTTATTCCTTCTATTAGTTCTAGTATTCACACATTTGCAAAGGAAATTACAGGAAAAACTGCTAAAACTAGCCCTTTTTGTTGTTACAAGAACAAATAAAACTCAGTTTAAAGTTAGTTTTGATCAAAGCTTGAAATAGCCACTGTTGAGGGACCAAAGAGCCGCATGTGGCTCCAGAGTCGCAGGTTGCAGACCAGGTCTAAACAAACAAGCTGACACCTCCCCCACCCCACAAAAGGAAGAGAAAAAAAAGAAACGGCATATTCCCTAGTCATAACTTAATTTCAGGAACGTAATGGCGTTGTAATACGCGGAGGAATTAAGCACAGTAGCGAATGCAGTTTTACAACAGTGTAAAATCCACAAAAATGCTGCAGAAATAACCGCACCCAGTGCTGACTGTTCAGCGCATGCGTGTTAACGGGACGCAAGGCGTGCAGGCCTCGATCGTCTCCTCAAAAAGCAATAAAACAAACAACAACAAAAAAACTCGTAGCATACGGCTTAATTAAACAAGTAATAAAACGAGTAAAATCAATAACAGTATCAACTAAGATCAAAAGTAGAATTATGAGGAGGCAGAGTATGCTCGGTTGAAAAGAAAGGTCTTCAAGTCGCTCTTAAAGTCAACCAGTGACTGTGGAGCTCTCAGGCAGTCAGGAAGAGAGTTTCACAGGTGGGGGGCAGCCACACTGAAAGCTTGGTCTCCCATGGTCCTTAATTTGGTTCTCGGAATGTGAAGGAGATTACTGTTCTGTGACCGCAGCGAACGGGTGGATGAGTATGGAATAAGAATATCCTTCAGATAATCTGGTGAAGTTCCGTGTAAGCATTGATGTGTAATGAGAGCAGTTTTGTACTGAATTCTGTAGGCGACAGGAAGCCAATGAAGGTTATGGAGAATGGGCGTAATATGTTCAAATTTACGAACTCTCAACAAAATCCTTGCTGCACTGTTTTGAATATATTGAAGCTTCTGAAGGTATTTGCCAGGGATTCCAATAAACAGGGAGTTGCAGTAGTCGAGCCTGGAGGAGACAAAAGCATGGACGAGCTTCTCAGCATCGGAAAAAGCTAGGGATGGGCGAAGTCTGGAGATGTTTCGAAGATGGAAGAAGCAGGTTTTAAACAGAAGCTTAATGTGATTTTCAAATGTAAGATGAGAGTCCATTTTTATTCCAAGATTTGTAACAGAGGTGGAGAGGGGGATGTCTTGTCCAGAAAAGGAAAGTGTTGTTATAGGAGATGTTTGTACCTGGTGAGGGGTGCCAATCAGTATGGCCTCAGTCTTGGAGCAGTTTAATTGAAGAAAGTTCTGATTCATCCATGCCCTTATTTCCTCCAGGCAGGCAGAGAGGGCAGTGAGTGAAGATGGAGATGACAAGGTGGAAGATGAGGATGCTCCAGTCCTGATGTAAAGCTGTGTATCGTCGGCATAACAGTGAAAAGAAATGTTGAACTGATTAATAATGTATGACCTCCAAGTCTGATGTTCATACAACGTACAAATGCGGTCATGGTTAGACGTCCAGAATTGGACTTTTTTTTTTCCATTTATAGATGGCCTCCCTTCACACCTTATAGCCATCCTCTCACTCCAATATGTATATATATA
>JBBPBX010110178.1:0-10909 GCA_038048925.1 Garcialebias charrua | reverse complement strand
TAGAAAGTACCAAGCCACGAATTCCAGATGGGGTAGGTGGGAGGACATTTTATTAGACCCCGATCTAGAGATAGGACCAGCACAACCTGTGAGTAAAAAAGCAAAAAATGAGATGCCCGAAAAACCAAAGACACACGACTGGACTCTCTACACCGATGGATCTAAGAAAGGAACCGATCAGGTAGCACACTGGGGATTCATCCTCAAATTCCAAGGGAACGAGTGCTGCCGTAGGAGGGGGAGAGTGCCAGGAAGTGCGCAAACTGGAGAAGTTACGGCAGTACTCGAAGGATTGCTAGAACTCACTCACAGAAAAGTAAAAACAGCACGAGTAGTGACTGACAGTTATTACTGTGCACAGGCTCTGAATGAAGATTTATCCATTTGGGAAGAAAATGGATTTGAAAGTGCTAAAGGGAAAGTGGTGGCTCATCATGACTTATGGAAGAAAATAGCTGAAATTAGGCTAAACTTGCAATTGGAAGTCGAGCACCAGAGATCCCACACTAAGGAAGGGAAGCACTGGCAGGGTAATGATGAAGTTGATCGTTATGTACAACAGAGAAAAATCGTTTTTGTCGGGATCGAGAAGTGGGAACAAACCCCCCAGGGAAGGAGGGTCCCACAGAAGTACGTGTCTGAGGTTGTGCGGGGCGTGCATGAGAGCTTAGGTCATGCGGGCGTGCAACCTACACGTAAGGAATTGGAGCATCAGGAGCTCTGGATTCCCTTAAAACAAATCCGCGAAGTGCTACTGGACTGTAAGATATGTGGTCAATATAATGCAGGGCGCAGGGGGCACCGAGTGGATGGACAAACTATCAAAAGTACCATACCCTGGGGTTCAGTGTGCATGGACGTAGCTGGACCCATGGGGATCACAGGCAAGAAGGGAGAGAAATACCTTATTGTGCTGGTGGACTCAATGTCAGGGTATGTGATAGTGAAACCAGCAAGAAAAGCTAATGGCAACAGTGTTGTTAGCATGCTGGAACAAGTCTGTGGGGCGTTAGGTATTCCAAAAGAGTTGAGAACCGATAATGGGACACACTTTCGCAATGCACAAGTAGATCACTGGTGCCAGACGTTTGGGGTAATGCGTGTTTACTCACCTCCCTACACACCCCAAGCTAACGGAGTGGCTGAAAGAGCCATAGGTTTAGTCAAAAATTGGATAGCTAAAAATGCTAATACCAAAGAATGGAGCACTAAAACTGTGGAAATAGGACAGGCCTTGAATGACAGGCGCAGAGCTGATAGGCCCTCCCCTTCAGAGGAGCTTAACCAACGAGAGTTCACCACGCAGGAAACTGGGCGGGACTCCAATGATAAAGAGGAACAGTCAGACTCTGACGTCTCATTCAAGGTGGGGCAGAAGGTGTGGGTCAGAGCACAGGATCACCCGTCAGCAGTTGCGGTAAGACCCAAATACAACGCCACAGACAGAGTCAAAAGACTATTAGACAAAAACACCGTAGAATTAGTCAAAAAAGGGGTCCAAGGTATAGAGCAATTGAAACCAATTCCTAGCTAAGTTGAAACCAGAAACCGGATTATGGCCAGTGAACCAAGCAGCATGCTCCCCTACATTAGAATGGCCACTATATACGGGGGAGTTATCCTACGAAGGACAAGCACAGGGCTCTGGGCAGGAAGGGCCCTGAACACATTGGAATATGCCAAAAAAGGATACCTGTCAACGGAGAAGGAAGTTATAAAGTGGAGTGCACTGTATAATCAGTGTGCGATTTGCGCAAAGGCTACTGGTTTGCCTCTAAAATTTGGAGGCCCGGGGAAGAAAAAGCCCCTCAGGCCTAAATCAAACAGATTTGATGTTGAACACTTAAAAATAAAACCAGTAAAAGTAATGAACGCATTTATCTGCGGAGAGTGCAGAATTGCTGTTTTGCCTCGAATGATCATTATCACTCAATGGGATATGAGTGGAAAAGGCCCAAAGGACTGTACCTGTGAATGGGATGGAACAGACGTGAAATACTGTGGAGATTGCCAAGCTGAGATGTTACGAGCTCGGCTGTTGCACTCTGAGAAAGCAATGGGTTGGCAGACAAGGAAATGCTGCGACCCACTCAAATCCTTTAAAACACAGGTTGATGAAGGAAAGTCTGAGGCCCCGAGGCAAGCCCCGACCCTACTGAAGTATGACCGGGGACCAAATGCAAGCCCTTCGGCTCCACCTCTGTACCCGGGGATAGGAGGACCCAGTGAGGGAGAACAAACTGACTCAAAAGAAAGAAATTGGAACCCTCGAGACCTACTCGAACAGTCAGTACAGCAGTCCTGGCCCTATAGCCCTATGATGGGGAGAGTGAAAAACGCCCCTATCGGCACAACCCAATTCCCTTTAGTTTTTAGAGTATTTCGGGACCCATCAGAAACAGAAGGAATAGAGACAAACCAGCTCCCCGATGAGATAAACGAAGAAGCTCAAAAAGGAGGTTGGAAAGGTCCCTGGGAATTGGCAACATGGGCCCAGCTGATTGCAGAAGTAATCTTGAACCAGAGTCTCCCCCTAGTAGACCTGCCTGAAGTCCCTCGGGAAGCAGGGGCCAGAAACACAAATTTGTACTATACTACCACCAGCTTAGATGCGTGGACAGTACATGGGGCAAGACCCAAGCAGAAAACCGCTGAGTATTTAGTCACCCCGGAAGCCTGGGAGAGGCACGGAGTGCTGCAGATTCCCGGAACAGCGGCGCAACGGGTAAACACACCCATAAGGCCAGACTCCACCCAGAGGGTTAAACTGCCCTACTGAAGGTTTTTAACAGACACTGGTGACTCTGTGCTGCTTGTCCTATTGGACCTTACATCAGCGTTCGACACCATCGACCATGAGATCCGATCATTGCTAGGTTGGAGCAGTGGGTGGGCATCACAGGGTCAGCTCTCAATTGGTTCAGATCCTACCTCAGTAACAGATCCTTTTGTGTTTCAATCAACAAATTTAGTTCTGCAGTGGCGGCACTTAAATGGGGGGTTCCGCAGGGGTTCATCCTTGGTCCTCTCCTATTCTCCTTATACCTGCTGCCACTTGGTGCTATTTTCCGTAAACACAACATACATTTCCACTTCTACGCTGATGACTGTCAAATCTACTTCCCCCTAAGACACAATGGTACATGCTCTATTCAACCTTTGCTCGACTGCCTGGCTGACATCAGGGACTGGATGGCTTTAAATTTCTTAAGTTTCAATGAAAAGAATCCTTCCATGAAACTCAACAGTCATGTAAACATGATTGTTAAATCCTTTTTTTCCAGCTGAGGCGACTGTCTAAGCTGAAGCCCATATTATCCAAAAATAACCTGGAGACAGTAATTCACACATTTATTACATCTAGGCTTGATTACTGCAATTTACTCCACCATTGCACGATTTTTCATTCATTCAACCTTTATTTATACAGGCTAGCCTCGTTGAGTCACGGGGACTCATTTACAAGAGGGACCTGTCTCACTCACACCAAACAACCATCCACTCTCACACTCACACCTAGGGTCAATTTAGAGTCACCAATCAGCCTAACATGCATGTTTTTTGGTCTGTGGGAGGAAACCGGAGTACCCGGAGGAAACCCACGCATGCACGGGGAGAACATGCAAACTCCACCCAGAAAGGCCCCCGGACCGGGATTTGAACCGGCAACCTTCTCGCTGAGAGGCAGCAGCTCTACCAGTTGTGCCACCGTGCTGCTGATTACAACTGGTCCAGAATGCAGCAGCCCAATTTTTAACCAGTACAGGCAAAAGAGAGCACATTACACCAGTCTTGGCCTCCCTGCACTGGCTACTGGTTCATCTTCGAATCCAGTTCAAAATTCTCCTGTATGTCTACAAATCGCTGAACAGTCTCGCCCACACCCATCTCTCTAATTTGCTACAGCTGTATGTCCCACCACGTGCTCTGAGTTCAGTGGATCAGTTGCTCCTCACAGTTCCAGGGACTCATCTTAAACTCAGAGGTGACAGGACCTCCTCTGTAGCAGGACCAAGACTCTGGAATGAGTTACCTCTGCTTGTCAGACAGGCCCCCTCCCTCTCGGTTTTCAAATCACATTTAAAGACTCACTACTATTCTGTTGCTTTCAACACCAGATGATCTGTGTTTGAACCTGTTTGCTTCACACAGGATGGTCGTTATATTTATTATTTGCAACGTTTTTATGTCTATATTCTGATTTTACTTCATTTTGTATGTTGCTTATGTGTTGCCTGTTGTTTGTTTCTACAGCACTTTGGTTGGCCTTGTTGCTGTTTTAAGTGCTCTATAAAGAAAATTGTATGGCATGTTAAAAATCTTTCCAAAGCAATTCATCTTAAAGACATATTGCAGAAACATTTTTCTTTTTAGAAATTGTTTTAGAGCCAATTTTATTTGTAATGCCACTTTTGGCTTTTAGCTGCTGTTCTGCTGGCTTTAGCTTTTTAACTACAGCTTAGTAGTGTAAGTTACATTGTCATCAGGTTTATGGTCCTTACCGGGTCAGTGATGAGAGCTGGTGGATCAGACCAGGGTACACCATGAGGAGGACTAGCCAGGAAGTGCCCAAGGAAGCTGAAAGTCACAGTGACTGCTTCAGGGGTTGGTGACAGCCGATGAGAAGGTGTGTGGGCCATCGGGAATCTTCAGCCAGCTTAGACTTCAAGCTGAAAACGTGAGTTTTGTAGTGAGAAAACTGCTTCATCTTTGGCATTTACTGAAACTTCTAGTTTCTAACAAAACTGTCACTGAGCAAACATGTTTATTTATTTAGTAATAAAAGAGGATGGACCTCAGACGACCACATCAGGATGGGGACCAAGACGAACTGCGGGTCACACAAAGAAACTTTGTGTGTAAAACCATCAGAACCATCAGCTCTCAGAAGTGGTCTGGGGATCTCTCAGATGTCATGACTCCCCCTCTGAAGCAAACAGACTCCGGCTCAAAGCACTCAACAGGTGTCTGAAGGAAAACTTGTTCTCTGAAAAACAGAACAGAGAAATTCATTAAACACATAATAAAATTTCAAAATTTCATTCTAACGATTGAAAACAATCAACATTTTTACACCTGTTATAATCAAATAAAACAAACTTCATTAATGATCTCTTTCTTTCTTCTTTCTTTCTTTCATTCTTTCTTTCTGCTGTGTTCATACCCATCTGCTGGTTCAGTCGGGACCTTCATGGTCCAGTCAGGATCTCCATGGTCCAGTCAGGACCTTCATGGTTCAGTCGGGACCTCCATGGTCCAGTCAGGACCTTCATGGTTCAGTCGGGACCGCCATGGTTCAGTCAGGACCTTCATGGTTCAGTCGGGACCTCCATGGTCCAGTCAGGACCTTCATGGTTCAGTCGGGACCTTCATGGTTCAGTCAGGACCTTCATGGTTCAGTCAGGACCTTCATGGTTCAGTCGGGACCTCCATGGTCCAGTCAGGACCTTCATGGTTCAGTCGGGACCTCCATGGTCCAGTCAGGACCTTCATGGTTCAGGCGGGACCGCCATGGTTCAGTCAGGACCTTCATGGTTCAGTCAGGACCTTCATGGTCCAGTCAGGACCTTCATGGTTCAGTCAGGACCTTCATGGTTGTCAGGACGTTCATGGTTCAGTCGGGACCTTCATGGTTCAGTCAGGACCTTCATGGTCCAGTCAGGACCTTCATGGTNAAATCCCGGTCCGGGGGCCTTTCTGGGTGGAGTTTGCATGTTCTCCCCGTGCATGCGTGGGTTTCCTCCGGGTACTCCGGTTTCCTCCCACAGACCAAAAAACATGCATGTTAGGCTGATTGGTGACTCTAAATTGACCCTAGGTGTGAGTGTGAGAGTGGATGGTTGTTTGGTGTGAGTGAGACAGGTCCCTCTTGTAAATGAGTCCCCGTGACTCAACGAGGCTAGCCTGTATAAATAAAGGTTGAATGAATGAATGAATGAATTTAGATGTGATGTTTTTTTAGAAATTCCACTACTTAGATGTATTGTATATTAGAAGTTTAACAATTTAGATGTGATGTTTTTTTAGAAGTTTAACTGTTTAGATGTGATGATTTTAGAATTTTTACTATTTAGATGTGTTGTTTTTACAAGTGTCATTAAAGATTAATTTACTCAAAAATGTGTATTGTGTCTTGTTATGGTTCACATTGGAATTAAGCTGTAGAGAATTCAACTTTCCCCCATTGAAATACAGCATGTGTTATTTGTTTTAAAATCACAAAGTAATTAACTTTAGTGGAAATTTTCATTTTTCCATCCATCCATCTTCTTCCGCTTATCCGGGGTCGGGTCGCGGGGGTAGCAGCCTAAGTAGGGAGGCCCAGACTTCCCTCTCCCCAGCCACTTGGAGCAGCTCCTCCGGGGGAATCCCAAGGCGTTCCCAGGCCAGCCGAGAAACATAGTCCCTCCAGCGCGTCCTGGGTCTTCCTCTGGGTCTCCTCCCGGTGGGACATGCCCGGAACACCTCACCAGGGAGGCGTCCAGGAGGCATCCTAACCAGATGCCCGAGCCACCTCAACTGGCTCCTCTCGATGTGGAGAAGCAGCGGCTCTACTCCGAGTCCCTCCCGGATGACTGAGCTTCTCACCCTATCTCTAAGGGAGAGTCCAGACACCCTGCGGAGAAAACTCATTTCAGCCGCTTGTATCCGAGATCTTGTTCTTTCGGTCATAACCCAAAGCTCATGACCATAGATGAGGGTGGGAACGTAGATCGATCGGTAAATTGAGAGCTTTGCCTTTTGACTCAGCTCTCTCTTCACCACGACAGACCGGTACAGCGCCCGCTTCACTGCGGACGCTGCACCTATCCGCCTATCGATCTCACGCTCCAGTTTTCCCTCATTCGTGAACAAGATCCCGAGATACTTAAACTCCTCCACTTGGGGCAGGACCTCCTCCCCGACCCGGAGAGGGCATGCTACCCTTTTCCGGCTCAAGACCATGGCCTCGGATTTGGAGGAACTGATCCTCATCCCGGCCGCATCACACTCGGCTGCAAACCGCTCCAGTGAAAGTTGTAAATCACGAACTGATGAAGCCAGTAGGACCACATCATCTGCAAAAAACAGAGAAGCGATTCTAAGGCCACCAAAACGGATCCTCTCAACACCTTGGCTGCGCCTAGAAATTCTGTCCATAAAAGTTATGAACAGAATCGGTGACAAAGGGCAACCTTGGCGGAGTCCAACTCTCACTGGAAACGAGCCTGACTTACTGCCGGCAATGCGGACCAAGCTCTGACACCGGTCGTACAGGGACCTAACAGCCCATATCAAAGGGCCTGGTACCCCATACTCCCGGAGTACCCCCCACAGAACCCCCCGAGGGACGCGGTCGAATGCCTTCTCCAAGTCCACAAAGCACATGTAAACTGGTTGGGCAAACTCCCACGCACCCTCCAGGACCTGCTGAGGGTGTAGAGCTGGTCCAGTGTTCCACGACCAGGACGAAAACCACACTGCTCCTCCTGAATCCGAGGTTCGACTATCCGACGGACCCTCCTCTCCAGAACCCCTGAATAGACCTTACCAGGGAGGCTTAAGAGTGTGATCCCCCTATAGTTGGAACACACCCTACGGTCCCCCTTTTTGAATAGGGGAACCACCACCCCAGTCTGCCAATCCATTTTCATTTTTGTACAAGCAAAATGATAAACATATGAATGTTGTTATCAATTTATTGATAGGTATCACACATTCACATTCAACCTTCCTCTTCTTATCGTTTATTGTGGCCTGTTGCCAGGGCACAACACCATGTGGGGATGAGAAGAAGTCCCGCAGGTTGTTCCTCACTGCATAGGCTGTTCTTCCAGCACTCCTTGTGGCACTTGTTCTTCTTAATGGAGTCTCCAGATCATTTCCTGCAACCCGCCTCCATTCTCCTATACGCATGGGAAACAATAAAAGACATTGTTAGAGTGGGTGGGGTGTATTATACTGTACAGATGAGCTACGGTATAAACTGTACATATACGTGTGAGTGTGTGCCTAATTACCTGGTAAGATGTCTCCTGATGGCGTGTCGGTGTCAACAAAGTTTGTTGGGATGTACTACCTGCGGTCGTCACTGTACGCCAGCCAGTTGTGTAGCGCCACGCATGCTTTTACTACATGGACTGTTTTTGATGGAATATATTCCATCGGGCGGCCAAAGATCCTCCATCTGGATGACAAGATGCCAAAGGCGTTCTCGATTGTCCTCCGAGCCCTGCTGTGACGGTAGTTGTAAACCAGATGTGGTTCCTCCAGATTTGAGCCTGTGCATGAAAGAATATCAAAATTAATCATATTCATGCAATTTGGTTTATTTATTTGGATCATATTAACAAAAAACTCGAGTCAGAGTACTTCACAGATTCATTCATATATATATATATATATATATATATATATATATATATATATATATATATATATATATATTAGGGATGTGCCGATCGATCGGTCACCGATCATAATCGGTCGATAATCATTAAAGCGTATGTGATCGGCTTTTGCCTTCAATTACCGATCACAGAGCCTGTGATGCGAAGTTTGCTAACTGCAAAACGTGCGACGAAAAAGTACCTCGTGGAGGAAGTTCAACGAAGTCCTTCAACACAACAAACCTAATTCGTCATTAAAATGTTTTAATACGTTTTAATAACTTACCAAAAGCCGTCTGCCAGCGCCGCCATTAGCAACACCTGTTAGCATGTAGCCCCACCGAGTAGCCCCACCGAGTCCGCTGCGCAGTTACGGGCAGTCCAGTTTAGCTGCGGCTTCAAAAAGGCTGTCGGCTTTGTTATTCCAAGTTAGCTGGGTGTCCCCCGATATCTTCTGCTTCCAGTCCGACATCGAGGCGAGCTCCAGGAACCTCTGATCGCACAAAGCCGGCTGTCTGCTGCAGCTCTGGTTTAGCATGTTAGCCTTAGCTCACATGGGCGTAGCCAGAATTTTGTGGGGGGCGGTTCGTTTTAAAGGAGAAGTTGACTATGCTAAACTAATGTGCCTGGATAGCTCAACTGATAAAGTGTCTGCCTTCAGTCCCAAAGCTTGTGGGATCAAGTCCCGCATGGTACAATGTTTTTTTTTATTTTTATTCATTCCAGATTAAAAAAGCACAAGAAAACTATTTACAAAACAGCAAGGAATAAAACAATGCATTAAATGAAAGGAATCAGACGAAGAAAATAATCTTATCTGCCCCTTCTCAAACTATTTTTTTTCAAACACTCTTTTATTGGATAAAAAAAGAAGAATGTGTTAACCACAGCCTGTGGTTAACACATTCTTCTTTCTTCACAGGCATATTAACTACTTTTTTTATCCAATAAAAGACAAATGTAAAATTAGTTGTTTGAATCGAGTGTTTGAAAAAAAAATAGTTTGAGAAGGGGCAGATAAGATTATTTTCTTCGTCTGATTCCTTTCATTTAATGCATTGTTTTATTCCTTGCTGTTTTGTAAATAGTTTTCTTGTGCTTTTTTAATTTGGAATGAATAAAAAAAAAAAACGTTGTACCAAGCGGGACTTGATCCCACGAGCTTTGGGACTGAAGGCAGACGCTTTATCAGTTGAGCTATCCAGGCACATTAGTTTAGCATTGTCAACTTCTCCTTTAAAAGTGGGCGGTTCGTTCGAACCCCCCCAAACCCCCCTTGCCTACGCGCATGGCTCATACCATGAGCTGCTGGTCTCGCGCGGTGCTGTGGGAGCGCTCGGCGGAGCGATCGCGGCTGCTGCTCCAGTCCTGAGACATTCACAGAGTTCAGGGAGTGTTTCCAGTTAATTTATCCGTATGAGGCATCCTCTTATGGGAGAAACAGTCCTCCAAAAGCCGACTGCCGAGTCTGGAACTAATGAATGTAAAATGGCGGAGGCGGTATTTCCAGTTCCTGGTTCCCGCAGGAAGTTGTTCAAAAAAGCACAAAATTATTAAAAAAATAATAATAATAATGATACTTTACGTATTTATAAAGCCATTTGTAAAAACAGCCAACAATGCAGCTTTAAAGCTGCAGTATGTAGCTTTTTTTATGAACATATTTCTTCACTCTGTCACTACCTCCTGACAGACTGATGTTAGCCAGGTAATCTCTGAAAAAATTTTTAAAAAAATATTGTCCCCTTGCTTCTCCAGGTGGTAAATAAGCATTTCTAAAAAGAAAAGGTGACCCGCCATTTTCCAGCCAATAAAAACAGAGTTTGTAACCAGCCAATAAAAACAGAGCTTGAATTTGAATCAGCCAATAAAAACAGAGCTTGAATTTGAAATTCAACAGACCACAAGGGGGCAGAGCCACATATGGCTCTGAGGGGGAGGGATCAGAATGCTTTGCCTGTTGAAAATATTTCTAACTGCTGCAGTTCTACAGAAACTGCATACTGAACCTTTAAGTAGCAAATGGGGTATTTTAGTTTTTTATATGAAGTAATAGATGTGTTTTTTTTTTAAACAATAAAAAACCTTTTTTTATTGAAAGTTAGTAAGGTAAACATTTTTCTTTGATAATGCAGTTGATAATTACTTTTATTTACTTTGTTCTCTGAAATAAATGAGTAAAAATATGTTTTTGTCTGAATTATGGTGATTTTATGGTTCTGAAAAGAACATGAGTGCTGCTTCTGGCTACAAGATCTGAAAAGTTTTCAGATCTTGTAGCCAGAAGCAGCACTCATAAGTTACAGGCAATCCATCTGATCGGTGATCGGTATATGTGATCGGCACACATATAAGCGATCGGCATTTGTGATCGGTATCGGTGATCGTCACACATAGGTGATCGGTATCGTGATCGGTTTCATAAAACCTGATCGGCACATCCCTAATATATATACATATATATATATATACATATATATATATATATATATATATATATATATATATATATATATATATATATATAGTATATATATATA
>JBBPBX010110177.1:0-10909 GCA_038048925.1 Garcialebias charrua | reverse complement strand
TCCCACCCTCATCTATGGTCATGAGCTTTGGGTTATGACCGAAAGAACAAGATCTCGGATACAAGCGGCTGAAATGAGTTTTCTCCGCAGGGTGTCTGGACTCTCCCTTAGAGATAGGGTGAGAAGCTCAGTCATCCGGGAGGGACTCGGAGTAGAGCCGCTGCTTCTCCACATCGAGAGGAGCCAGTTGAGGTGGCTCGGGCATCTGGTTAGGATGCCTCCTGGACGCCTCCCTGGTGAGGTGTTCCGGGCATGTCCCACCGGGAGGAGACCCAGAGGAAGACCCAGGACACGCTGGAGGGACTATGTTTCTCGGCTGGCCTGGGAACGCCTTGGGATTCCCCCAGAGGAGCTGCTCCAAGTGGCTGGGGAGAGGGAAGTCTGGGCCTCCCTACTTAGGCTGCTACCCCCGCGACCCGACCCCGGATAAGCGGAAGAAAATGGATGGATGGATGGATGTTATTTTGGATATGTTTGCATTTATACTTCTGCTATTAAAGTGAATAATAGAGAGAACTCCATTTGATATATTGATGTCATTAAACTGCTCTTCATTATAATATTCGCTATCTTTTATTACAGGAAAAAAATTTGCATCAATCACATTTTCAACATTATATATTTTAGGTTCTGAGTCTTCGTATGTTGTCATGTTCTAATGTATTGGTTCATTCCACTGTATATTTTACCCATTTTGTCAGTCATCTGTTCAACCAACTCAAAGAGAAATGTTGGATGAAAACAGCTGTTTAGGTTCCTAAAGTCTCCTCAGAGTTCAGTTCTTCAAAAATAATCTTTATGAGTTAAATAACCTGATGTCAGGTTATTTAACCGTTATTTTTTTAATTTTTTTTTTGCTGTGGCGAGTAGTTAGAGCAGTTGTCCTCCAGTACAAGAGTTGGGGGTTCAAATCCACCAGCAGTCACATAAGTGTCCCTGGGCAAGACATTAAACCCCTCATTGCCTCCGACGTGTGTTCCATCAGTGTATGGATGTGATAAAGCTCTGATTAGTCTCTTGAGAACAATCTGTTCAGTTAGCTTTGGAGAGATGTAGTAGAGTGCTCAATGGGTCAATGAGGCACAGATTGTTGTAAAGAGCTTTGAGTTTCTTCTTAACATAGAAAGACTCTGTAAGTGCAAGTGCAGTCCCTAAACTCTCTTGTCTCTGCCCATGAACCAGATGTTTGTGTTGTGTCAGAAGACTGCAGCTGGCTTCTCCTCCTGAACTCTGAACTTTGAGCTGAGAGGGATATACAGTGCATATATATTTTTTCTATAAAATTCGAAAATGCTACTGGATGCTTTGAATTTATGAAGGCGAGCAGATAATGCAGCTGGCGGCTGTTTTTAGGTTTGGTTCATTTGTCATATGGAAATCAACACAAGGTCAACAGTGAAATGAAACATTCAGAAGAAATATCTCGACTCACGTTCTGTGCCTGCAGGTTTTCCTGTGTCTCTGAATGTTTTTTACAAACGTGTGCTTGCTGTATTCTATTTGTTCTGAGAGCGGAGGGAGCCAGGTGATATGTTGTGCTGAGGCTAGTGAGCTGCTAACTTTCAACTGAGACCACATCACCACTGAGAGACTGCTGGCATCAGATCTTCATCGCCTAATCCCCCTGACCTTAAACTTATTCCACCATGGTCTTCATCTTTCAGGACTTCTGCTTTTGATCAGTGTGTTGAAATCTGCTGCCTCTTACTAGCCCAGCATTTCTCAAATAGTGGGGCGCGCCCCCCTGGGGGGGCGCAGTGCGATGCCTGGGGGGGCCCGGGCTCTTGTGACCCAGTTTTGAATTTTCTTATTGCGCCGCGGAACTAAAATTCCTAGGCGTGTTTCAGCATGGCGCTATTATCTGTAGCACGCGTAGCATTAGCTTCTTGCTGTTGGTCCTGTTTGGGAAAGTTATGGCTTCCTTGTTTAAAAAGACGAGCGCAAGTCCAAAGCTGTTGTTTCAGGACGTTGCTTCATGGAGACTGGTGCAGCATGCAGAGGAGCGGAGCGCTTCGCCACGAGAGAACCATCAAGATTAGATCTGCAGCTGCAGCACTTTTTTTCCTCAACACGTCTCACTTGTTAACGGACTTGAAACAACGTCATCCCAACGTGAACGTCTCTTCTAAAAGCAAGAAAAGCAGCTTGTTGCAAAGACCGCTAACAGCAGCATTTAAACTTCCATCAGGTAAATCAGAACGGTCCAGATCACAGTCGCAGCTGTAGACGTTTTTAAAGCTCTGGGTTGATGTGCAGGCTTTAAAGTTCGTGAGCTCCACCACAACAGCCATCATGTCAACACTTCAGACTGTTTTGAAGCTCCGCTCCAGAACCGAAAGTGAAAAAGTTCAGCACTTTATGAAAAAAATAAAACTGATGTCAACAAGCCCTGGAGCTCTGATGAGGATGATGATGACCGAGCGATTTAACCACCTCATAACAACCGTTCAAGAAGAGGTATTGTTGTTTTATTAATATTATCATCTATATAATTTTTTAATTTAAAGTTATAATCTTATTAACTCTTTCTTTTTTACCTCTTTGTGTTCTTCAGGGAAATCCACCACATCACCTCCAGTAGAAGTGTATGACTGAACTCTGAACTTTTCCAGGGACACCCTGATGCATGCTCAATAATCCAGGTAGAAAAATCTAAAAAATCTAAGTCTGGTCCTCTTCCAGGACCTGTCCCACCTGGAGGAGCAGGTCCAAGAAGAGGTTTTAAGTACTGAGGACAGATTGCACTACTTTTAC
Organism: Garcialebias charrua; assembly: GCA_038048925.1. Lineage (NCBI taxonomy): Eukaryota > Metazoa > Chordata > Actinopteri > Cyprinodontiformes > Rivulidae > Garcialebias > Garcialebias charrua. Next base: position 8,155 of record JBBPBX010110177.1, on the reverse strand, counting down.
ACTACTTTTTATATCTACACTACTGCTGATATATACTGTATATTCTTTTTACTAGCCTTATTGCATATGCCACTTTACCTGGGCGGCCGTGGCACAGTGGTAATGGCAGTCGACCCCCGATCGGAAGGTTGGAGGTTCGAATCCCGCATCCGCCCACCATGTGTCGTTGTGTCCCTGGGCAAGACACTTAACCCCAAATTGCTCCTGGTAGGTCTGGATGGCGCCTTGCAAGGCAGGCTACCACTACCGGTGTATGAATGTCTGAATGAATGGGTGGATGGTTGGTATTGTAAAGCGCTTTGGGGCTCCTCACAGGGGGCTGGAAAGCGCTATATAAATAAGCTCCATTTACCATTTACCATTTACCTCTGCACACCTGCTTCTGCAGGACTTGGTGGCTGCAGAAGAGGTCATGCAATCATGTGGATCAGCTGTTCTGGAATAGGCACATCTAAAACATTCAGAGCAGGGAGGCCTGAGGACTTGAATTGAGAATCACAATTTTATATAAAAAATTATACTACAGTGGACGTATAATAAACCTTTTTCTTTTTAACCCTCTTTTGGTATTGCGAGGTTATTACATCCACCGTATTTATAGTCGCAGCGGAGAGTAGGGGGGCGCGGACCGGATTTTTCTTCCTGGGGGGGGGACTTAACAGAAAATAATTGAGAAGCACTGTACTAGCCTTAGCTTAACACGGCTTCCGGTTTTATCGTTTACATCGTGTGTCAGATGTTTAGCTATAACACTGCTTCGTTTGAAGATAATGTACATTGTCAAATGTTCGTATATGTTGACTTTGGAGAGACTGTCTAATCTGGAGTCTCGTGTCTGTGCTTTTGAAAAACAATAACTAGCCAGGTGCCCATAGGCTCTGCAGAGCTCGAGTTAGTATTCAGAAACCACAGGCCGGCTGGGTGACGGCCGAGGTAAACTAAATGATAAAACTAAGTCCCTGTTCATCATCGACCTGTTCATGTTTCAAATGTTTCAAATGATTCTTCTCCTGTTCAAAATCACATCTCAAATCAGTTTCCTCCATTTAGCTGTTCTGAACCACAGGCCCGCTGGGTGACAGTCCAAAGGAAAAATAATACTAAAACTAAGCCCCTAAAAAAAATTGTCCACTCTGCTACCATCTTTACTTACTCTGCTCAACCTGTTTTGTATTTGTAATAATTAATTCTATCCATAACTTGTGTTTTTGTCTTTCAGGTACACCTGGACGTACCATTCTGTTTGTTTGTCTCTCCTTCCTGTAAAGTGCCCTGAGACAACTTTGAATGCCCCTTTTCCACCGGTTGGCTCGGGTCGGATGTTACGTCATATGTGCGTCGCAGAGACCCCCTTTCATCCTTTCCCACCGGATATTCCGTGCTGAGCCGCGCGAGATTTCCTGAAATTTTTGGGCTGGTTTCAGAGGGGTACTGAGGCGAGCTCACCCGCTCCGGAAGGAGAAAGGAGGAGACTCGAGCAGTTTTCACGGAAGCGACTGGGAAGCGATCACGGCAGGACTTTACATGAATAACACGGTAAAAACAATTATTATTTTTTAAAATTTATAGCAAAGATGGGTCTTCAGCTGAACGTGTCCTTAATAAAATCACGTATTGCTCAAAACTGCAGGATTTTAAAAAGCAGGTTCGCCACGAGCAACACGCGGCGCGCGGGCGGCTTTATGTCTTTAAATGTAGCTCAATGAACAGATATAAAATATATTTCATAGCTGACTTTATAGTACGAGGGCTCCTGAGCTTAACCACGCTTTAATATTGTCACGTAGTGGTCAAATATGCTGCATTTAAAGTAGTTTCGCTTTGACTCCTTCCAAAACTGTGCTTGCACAACGAAAATAAATTATAAAAATTCGAATTTTATTTCAAATAACTCCAACAGGATACATTTAGTATATGAACATGTTGTGATCACACTATATTTTTTTGAAAAATATCAGCTATGTGGTTTTTGATAGAATTGATAATATGTGATACAAAGTACAAGGGAGAAAATTAATGGAGGTAGCTTGACACATTTATGTCTATAAAACATTGAATTTTATTTCAAATAACTCCAACAGGATACATTTAGTATATGAACATGTTGTGATCACACTGTGTTGTTTAAAAAAAAAAACAGTTTCTGGACTAAATTAATCACATTTTTCTTTTACAGTCAACAGAAGAAAATCACCAGAATTCAACAACCTGTGTCATCTTCTGGAGGAAGACGTGAGACACCAGATGGAAATTTGTTACTTCTGTTTGTCACTTCAAACTTTTCCTATTAAACGTTATATTTTCTTAAGTGGTGTCCTCGAACATTCAATTTCCTAAACTTATTTTATAATGTGAAGTGTGTATTGTGTTTAAATCCATACTGGAAGTTAAGAGAACTTTCCATTTGCATTTGACCTTTAAAGAATCATAAGATAAAGATTATTAGAATCTGCTCAACTGTTATTACGTTATAAATTATTTGGTTCTAGGATGAAGTCATACAAAAAAAGTCAAAAATTAAAAGTGGCCAAAGTCCTTTGGACAGTTTAAAGTTAAAGAATTCACAGACCATCCATCTACCATCTACCACCCAGCAGCAACTTTACCAGGGAAACTCTGGCAGTTTCAAAGATCACAGTGTGATGTTTTAAATCAACTTTATTTATAAAGCACATTTTAAAAACCACAGGGTCAACCAAAGTGCTGTACAATAACATAAAAGACAAGTTAATTAAAAACTATAAAAAGCATACAAAAATAAATACATATACCAGTCTTACTGCAGGTGTGTTAACATGCCATAAAAGATAAGATCACGTGTTAAAAGCCAAGGAATAAATGTGTGTTTTTAAATAAGATTTAAAAAGTTTTGAGGACTGTCAGCAGCAACTGCTCAGCTGATCTGAGATCGGGGAGGGCAGGAAGGTTGAAGCAGCTCAGACAAATATGGTTTTGCAACTTTATCAAGCACCTTGTGCATAACTAAATAATAAAATATGCTTTAATACATCTTTATTGTAAAAATACTAAATTGGAAAATACATGGGTTTAAAGAAGGCAACAAGGTAGGATTATGAATTGGGTTTAAAGATTACAGCTCATGAGGTACTCATTATAGCATGACATCTCTTTCACAACATTCTGTCAAAGCCTTTATTGTGTTCTTCTTCTAGTGGTGGCTAGTACTGTAGTAAATAGCTTGAGGGAACACTACTGCCACCATGTGGTAAGACGAGTAGGATTCTGGACCCCGCCCACAGAAGGGGTACAAAAAAGCTGTGGAAACAGAACATAGATGTGACCCGACCCGAACTGAGCCGACCTGAGCCGATCCAACCCGAGCCGAGCCGAGCGGTGGAAAAGAGGCATTTGTTGTGATTTAGTGCTATACATATAAACTGAATTGAATTGAAGGCAACATGGTGGCGCAACTGGTAGAGCTGTTGCCCCTCAGTGAGAAGGTTGCCAGTTCAAATCCTGGTCCGGGAGCCTTTCTGGGTGGAGTTTGCATGTTCTCTCCATGCATGCATGGGTTTTCTCTGGGTACTCCGGTTGGTTCACCAGTTTCCTCTCACAGACCACAAACATGTATGTCAGGCTGATTGGTAGCTCTAGAATTATCCCTAAGTGAGAGTGAGAGAGTGAATGGTTGTTTATCTCGTTTGTCTCTATGTGGCCCTGTGATGGACTTGTGACCTGTACAGGGTGTACCCTGCCCCTTGCGTAGTGATAGCTGGACATGGGCACCGGCGACCCCGTGACCCTAAATGGAAAAAGTGGGTAAAGATAATGGATGGATGGATGATTTCCTAACAGAGCACTTCACTCTCAGACTGCAGGTTTACTTGTGGTTCCTAGAGTTTCCAGCAGCAGAATGGAGGAAGATCTTTCAGTTGTCAGGCTCCTCTCTTGTGGAACCAACTTCCAGTTTGTGTCCATGAGGCTGACACATTGTCCAGTTTGAAGACTGGGATTAACACTTTACTTTTTCATAAATCCTATAGTTAGTGTTGTCTTGTTCTGCTGCTATAGACTTAGACTACTAGAGGACAAACTGACCTCATTTCTTAAATGAATTGTTAAAATTAAATAGTTTTCATTTGATACTATTTCTATCTTAACATGTGATTCTTGACCTGCCATTGTGTATCTGTTCCTACCAAACCCAGCTGGTTAAAGCAGATGACGCTTGTCCTGAGCCTGGTTCTGCTAAAGGTTTCTTCCTCATGAGGAGTTTTTCCTTTCCACTGTCGCCTTCATGCTTGTTCAAGATGAGAGTTCTGTAATAGAGTTAAATTCAAAGCAGTCTGCTCCTCACATAAATAATGTTAAATTATTATTTATATATGAATGTTTCTGTTCAGTGCCCTGAGATGATTTCTGTTATGACTTGGTGCTATAGACATAAACTGAATTGATTTCAATTGAATTAAATGTGTTTTTATAAATGTATGTTTTTTTTATAAATGTTTGGTTTTATAAATGTGTTGTTTTATAAATGTGTGGATTTATAAATGAGTGGTTTTCTGAATGTGTTTTAATAAATGTGTGGTTTTATAAATGTATGTTTTTATAAATGTGTGGTTTTATAAATGTGTGGTTTTATAAATGTGTGGTTTTATAAATGTATGATTTTATAAATGTGTGGTTTTATAAATGAGTGTTTTTATGAAGATGTTTTTATAAATGTGTTTTTATAAATGTGTGGTTTTATAAATGTGGGGGTTTAGAAAATGAGTGGTTTTATAAATTAGTTTTTATAAATGTGTGGTTTTATATATACAGTACAATATGTAGTTTTATAAATGTGTGTTTTTTTTAAATGTGCGGTTTTATAATTATATGGTTTTATAAATGTGTTTTTATAAATGTTTGGTTTTATTAATTTGCTTTTATAAATCTGTTTTATAAATGTGTGGTTTTATAAATGTTTTGTTTTATAAACATGTTTTATATATGTGTAGTTTTATAAATGTTTAGTTTTATAAGTATATGTTTTTATAAATGTCTGGTTTTATAAATGTGTCATTTTATAAGTATGTGTTTTTAAAATTGTGCGGTTTTATAAATGTGTCATTTTATAAGTATATGTTTTATAAATGTGTTTTATAAATATGTTACTTTATAAATGAGTGGTTTTATAATATATGATTTTATAAATGGGTTTTATAAATGTGTTTTAATAAATGTGTTTTATAAATGTGTTTTTATAAATTAATGGTTTTATACATATGTGTTTTTATAAGTGTGTGTTTTTATGAATGTGTTTTAATAAATGTGTTTTATAAATATGTTTTTATAAATGTGTGGTTTTATAAATCTGTGTTATTATAAATGCCTTTTTATAAATGTGTTTTATAAATGTGTGGTTTTATAAATAAGCGTTTTTATAAATGTGTGGTTTTATAAATGTGTTTTAATAAATGTGTTTTATAAATATGTGTCTTTGTAGATGAGTGGTTTTATAAATATATATTTTTTATAAATGTGTGGTTTTATAAATGGGTTTTAATAAATGGGTTTTATAAATACGTTTTTATAAATGTGTGGTTTTATAAATCTGTGTTTTTATAAATGTGTGTTTTTACAAATGTGTTTTTATAAATATGTGTCATTATAAATGTGTTGTTTTATAAATGTGTCTTTATAAATGTGTGGTTTTATAACTGTATGTCTTTATAAATGTGTGGTTTTATAAATGTGTGGTTTTATAAATATGTGTTCCCTTTCAGTCTGGTCTCTCGGTGCAACATACTTGCTCTGGGAATTGCGCCCCCGCGCGATTACCTGAAGGAATATACTCACGCCTTTACAGCTAGGGGCGTCACCGCCGCGCCAGAGGCCCCGCCCTCTGGGTACTTAAGCGGCTTGCGCCCCTCCATCTTTCTCTTTTTGCCCTTCACCTCGCTAAACCTGAACTACCTCTTTGCGGGACTTCTCTGTTGCTTCATCGCTCAACTTGAGGTGAGATTGCTCCCTGCACAGAGCGCACAGAGAATTATTTCTGCGTACTGCTGGACTAGCGAAAGCTAGTCCGGTACATTTCTCTTAACCCCAAAGTATTTTTTCTCCTCTCTCTACAGATTGCTTCGCTCGACGGCGCCAACTACGCCACAGGAAAAAAGCTATTTCGCTAACTCCTAGCCAGCTAACTAGTGAAAACGACGCGACGGAGGAGACATTTCAAGATAAAAGAAAAATGATTCTGGAAGGACTCGCTCGCCTCATCTCCGACATGCCTCCGGAGAAAGGAAAGCGAAAGACGAGACTTCCAAGGAAAACCAACGGGACGGCAAGCCCAACTTCGCGCGCCTGTCCTAGCGGCTGCGGTTTTTCCCTCGCAGCAACGGACACCCACGAGGCCTGTCCAGTATGCCTGGGAATGCTTCATGCAAAAACAGCACTGGATGCGCCCGACTTTTGCCCACACTGCAGCCTCATGATGGATGCGGTGCTGCGGCATCGGGTTGACCTCGTCGCCAAAGCCATGGGCGCTTCAGCGACAACAGCGGACGCGGACACCACGGAGCCCCTCCCTCCCACGCCGGAGCTAGAGAACATGGCTCTACATGACAGCACACGAGTCGAATGGGGCGATAGCCCTGACGTGCTGGCTCCTATGGTGGACCTAACAGTCGAGTTCGACACCCGGGGCATGATGAACGAGGATGAGATCTCGATTTCAGCCTCGGGCAAATTTTCAACTGAGGAGGCAGACGTGGAACTGGAGGATCAGGGTGAAGATCTCTCCCAGACCCGGTACCTGTGCTCCCAGAAACTGACTTTTCCATCCCTGCTCTGTTCGACTTGTGCCACAGAGCAGTGGATGCGCTGCACATCCCATGGCCTGAACCTCTGCCTCGCTAACAGGTCACGAGGCTGGCAGGAAACTATTTTTACTCGAAGCAGCAGGCTGCCATGAGGCCAAGGATACCTGTGCTCCCGGACTTCCTCACAGAAATAACTCGCACCTGAACTCAACCAAGAGCCCCCATGCTCCTTCCCCTCTCACAGTTCCTCGACGTAGACGGGATGGATGAAGTGGGAATAGCTAACGTGCCTCAGATTGAGGACACATTAGCGTCTCACCTGGCTCCTAAATCATCAGGAACAAAACCAACTCTCCCCAGCAAGGCTTGTCTAGCCTCAGCGTCTCTACTCGAGAAATTCTAGAGGGCTCAGGGACTCGCGACACGCGCCATGAACGCGTCCGCGTTAATGCAGGCTTACCTGGCCGAAAAACTGCAACAGCTCCAAACAACAACGGACAAGCAGGCGGCTACCGAATTGCTGGATGAAGCCTGTAGAGCAACAGACTTTGTGATCCGTATGATGGGGACAGCTGCTGTTGCACAGGGCAGGGGAATGGCGGAAGTGGTCATCGCAATCCTCCACCTCTGGATGACTTTAACGGATCTCCCGGAGGGACAAAAGAAGCCTTTTCTCCACCACTCGATAGAGCCGGCGGGATTGTTTGGTAAAGCTTTGGAGCGAATTCAGACCAAGCTGGACCAAAGACGCAGACAGGCGTAAGCTCTCCGGGTGGGCATTCCCCGGAGAAACTTCGTCCCCCCAAGGGAGTCTGCTGGAAGCAGACCTGCGCAGTCTCGGCACCACTCGGCAACGCATGCCCCACCGCAGAAGCAGCCAGCATACGAGGAGGAGCCCAGGGAGAGACCCCTGCCAGGCCAGCCTCGCGCCGAGCACGCATGGAGCAAAAACAGGTTTGTCCCCCGCCAGGCAACCAAACACAGGGCCTCCTCGGCGAATCGGGACAACAGACAAAAACGTGCCTGATGAACCAGGTCCACGTTTCCACGTTACACGATCACCCGTCCACGTGGTAACAGGAATGATCCCTTCATGTTCAGACTTTGCTTGTAACACGGTACAAAAAGCTGGTTTATTTACAGCATGCACAAATCATGCTTTCTCTGCTGTGAGTGACATAGAATCATGTACGTCATTGTACATAAGCACGAATAAAGTTCATGAAACAGCTCCTCTCTGTTTTATTGACTCTCAAAAAAAAACAAAAAAACAACAACACCACACAAATATCTTCAGCAAAACAGGTCTCTCTGGCCTGCAAGCTGTCATAAAGGGAGGGGGCCTCCCCCCCCTCCCTCATGGCCCACGGGGTATTAGCCTAATT